>BMAO01015555.1:0-96685 GCA_019973975.1 Trichonephila clavata | reverse complement strand
TCACAGTTTATGATTATAAAGAAGTCGATAATGACGAAGTCGAAGGTGTGAAGTTCAACTATTAACAGCTGATTTAATTCGCGAGGGCTTGAATTTGCTACAACTATGGAATAACATTTTCTTACTCATGATCCAGACATAGAGCGTGGATTAAAATTTCACCACCGTAATCATAACTTTTGTGTAGCAGGATATCAAAAATTATATAAGCAACAACAACAAAACCGAGATTGTTAATAACGAACGAAATTATTCATTTGAAATCAAAATCGTCAGTTGCGATGGGTGTATGTGACATATTACTAAAGATAGCATTTTTGATCCAGTTCGAAATAAATGTGCATGCTAGTTATCAAGAATTTCACGTAAAACTAATTAAAAAAATTTGTACAAAAATTGACTTGTTTTGTTTTACAATATGTAGTACAAATTATATTATTTCTTTTTTTGCAAGTTTTTTTCTTTTGGAAAATACACTGCTGGCCACCGTAAATGCAACAACAAGAAAGATAAGAGAGAGCACAACAAAATTTATTTTGTGGATAACATGTTGACCAAGTATCAAATGATTAAATTTATAGACTTCTATGAAGTGCAGTTCCTGCCAAAATCAGTAGCCAGAGTAGCCACCATTTTTGGAGATGACCGCTGCCACACGCCTCGGCATTGATTAAAAGAGACGTTGGATGTGTTCTTGGGGTACAGCAGACCATGCAGCTTCCACACGTTGCCAAAGTTGATCGGGTGTGGCAGCTGGGGGTGAAATCTGGGTTAATCGTTGAGCAACCCTGGACCACATGTTTTTTATCGGCGAAAGATCCGGAGAGCGAGCCGGCCAGGGAAGCAATTCAATCTGGTGATTGACGAAGATCCTTTAGAGAATGCGTGCCACGTGTGGTCGCGCATTATCCTGTTGAAATATGGCTGTGGCCAAGCCCTGAAGGTAAAGAAGGACAACTGGCTCCAACCCCTCGGAGATGTAGCGCTGGCTGTTTTAAGTACTGGCAATGCGTACTAGAGGAGTGCGAGAGTGATATCCAATACCGCCCCGTACCCTAATACCTTACAAGACCAGTGTGGCGGTGCATAACGCAGCTGTTCAGCATCCTCTCTCAACGGTGTCTCCAGACTCGAATCCGACCATCGTGGTGTTGCAAACAAATGCGTGACTCGTCAGTAAAGACAGCTTCATTCCATTCTGCCGCCCACATTCTTCTTTCATTGCACCATTGGCGGCGGAGAAGTCTGTGGATATGCGTCAAGGGTAGGCCAAGCAATGAACGTCTTGCGGACAGACCACTCTGCTGTAAACAGCATCGAATGGTACGCGCAGTCACTGAATGATGCGTTACAGACTCAATGTGCTGTGCTATGGTTCGTAATGTGACTGAGCGATCCGCCACTGCCATGCGCACAATTTGCCTGTCCTCGCGTGAAGTGGTGCACTGAGGTGGATGCGATCGACCACGTCGGTCCGTCATACCCTCCTGAATCCAACGGTCACATATCCGCATTACAGTTGTTTGGTTTCGTCCAACACGACTACCGATTTCCCTGAAAGATAATCCACAATCTCGGTAAGCCACTATCCTTCCTCTGTCGAACTCGGATACTTGATTAAAAGCTGATCGCTGTTTTCTACGAGACATAACTGATCGTTTTTTGAGAAAATCCACAAGAAAAACACAATTGCCGAACTTGAAATCGTCGAAATCTCCAAGTCTTAAATAGCGCTTTGAGGTGGCACCACAGGCGTGCGTGATGTGTCTGCGCTGAAATTCTAATCATTTGCATATCTCACCTTCGCTAATACATGTTGTAAATTTCATGTTATTCCGGTGCTTCCTTCAGGGTGTTGCATTTACGATGGCCAGCAGTGTATTTAGAAATTTTTTTTTATTTCACACGATTTTTTAAAAAATGTGGAACGTATCTCCAAATTTACCATTCGTTGCATGTACTTTTTTACACGATTTTTTGCACGTTTTATTAAGGAATGTATCAACCGTATAAAAAAGTATTGGGTGTACTTGGATAGCATTTTTTCGAATATAATTATTCAAGTATTATTTTTAAGCAATGCCCCACATTTGTAATATAAATTTAGTAGAATGTAAATAAACTTATAGTAAGGTATAATAAACGATAAAAAAGTATTTAAAAATTCTGACATTCTTAAATTTCAATTGACAATTCTGTTTATTGCGATTTCTTTTCCTTCTTCATATTGTAAAAGGACCAAAAATGTCTTTAAAAATTCTGTATACTTTAGACTATTTGAAAATGGACTTACGGTAAGATTGGAAGAACACTGGAATTAATTCCATATCTTAGGCGGCCAACAGTGAAAAAGTCGAAAGGGTTTAGCGCCCTTTTTATTCAATTCCTACTATTAGTTCACTCTCTCCCTATATATAGGGAAGACCGGGGCGAGATGACGAATGTCTTAATTTTTCCGTATTCCACTAGGTAGCAGCATTAAATGAACACTACTGGCTCTCCCTTTGGCCGTTCGTTAAACAATAGTATAGACAAGCTGAAATCGCCATTTTTATGTTAGTTGTGAAGCTTTGATAGTTTTTTGCTGCCACGATTTAACTTTTATGTAAATAAGCTCTGCTACAGATACAGGTAAAATATAACGTTTCTCTTTAATATTTATGAGTAACTTGGCTTTAATACTTAAATACTACCTATTACCATGAAATAAATGTCAATTAATTGCCTTCCTTCATGGTAATGAGAACGAATATTTTTAAACAGACAGTCTGGGGCAACATCACGATCCGAAACTGCCCCATGCTTCGAAATTTATTAAACTAACTATTGTTGTCCATTCCAATAAATCCTGTGAACACTTGTTTGTTTGTGTGTATGTCCGCGAGACTTTGAGCTTCCATTTCTTCTGAGGCTAAGGAGTGCATCGGATCGGGAAATGTTTCACTCGAAAGGGGGTGACCAGAGGAAGGCATTTTTTGCCATCCGTTAAGCCTCCCCCCCCCCTTAAGAGGAAGGAATGTAACAATAATTTGTTGCTTTAGCGCTACTGGCTTTTACCTGCCCCCTTTTCTGACTTTTTGCGAGAAAACGAATGCTTCCTGAACTTGTAGAAAGAGCCCCACCAGGAACTGTAGTGATAAGGGCTGGAACAATGAGGGCACCTTTTTCTCTTTTTTGAAGCACTTTTATCTTCATTTGAAACCAAGCAAAGAATCTCCTACTCTGTTGATTTTTGACAATTACAAAACTCATATAAATTTGTAGGCCATCTTATATTGCAGAGCGAAAAACATCATCACGGTAGCGTTGCCGCTGCACACATCACATCGTCTCCAGTCCCTTGTTGTGTCATTTTTCGACCAGTTAAAAATGTACTATAGCCAAGCATGTGACAACTTTATGGTCACTCATCCAGAACAAAATATCACAGACAAAAATATTGGTGAGGTTCTGAGTATCACTTACTTCAAATCGGCTACAGTTGGAAGTGCCGTTGGAAGGGTTTAAAGAATATGGGATCGAGCCTCATAATCCTCTTGTGTTTAGCGAACATGACTATGCTGCGGTAAAAACTACTAACCATGATGCTGTTGGCGATGAAACTGAGAATAATAGTGCTAATCCTCAGATCCAGGTAGTAGAAAACCAACACATAAACCCTCCAGAAAAACCAGAACTTGCGGCAAATGCTGAAATGCACCAAAGAAGCCTGTTAGAGTTTTTTTTAAATTTCAAACCATTGCCTAAAACAGCATAATGTGAGAAAAAAAGAAAAAGAAAACTTTTTTCTAGCATTCTTAGAAGGACACCCATCAAAGAAATGTTAGAAAAAAGGGAAAAACAGAAGAAAGAACAGGAAGTTTAAAAAAAACAGAGAAAAGAAGCTCGTGAAGCTAAAAAGGGAGTAAAAAAAATCAAACTGTTCCTGTAGGCCTAAGTCTATAAAATCCAGGTCAAACATTCCAGTTGTATCAACTTCAAAGGACGGTGTTGTAAGATGTTCTGCTTGTGAAGAGGAACCCTCCAAAAGAAGAATGGACCCAGCGCTGTAAATGCCTAGATTGTTGGCATAAGGAATGTTCTAATTATAAAAATGGCATTTTTATTAGCGACTATTGTTAGGTACACAACTAAACACTTCAACATTACGTTACAATGCTCTACGCTTAGTTTGATACTTTGTAAGATGTAAAAACACAGTTATCATTTGTTAAACCATGTAACACATTCAAAAGATAAAATATGTTCAACCTTTTTCAGTGTCGCCATCTTGCCCCAGTATTGGGGCAAGATGACGATTTGTTAAGGTTATGAAAAAATAAAATTATTCTTTACTTCTTTTATTTGAAAAATTAAATGGTAATATATTTTAATACTACAAAGGACTACTCTAACAGTTCATGTAAAATTAAATTTAATACCCTTAAAAATAAATTAATAAACAACAAAAAATTGTTAACGTCGACATCTTGCCCCGGTCTCCCCTATACATTTATCTAGTTCAAATTTTCAATCGTAATAAAATACTTTTTATCCATCCATTTAAGTTCACAAATACAATTCTTTAAACTTGTAGTGGATGACACTTGATGTTAATACAATTTTTCAAATATTAATTCGTTAATTACATTTTATTTTTTAATTTTATTCTGTGATATTTTTGTCGAAGTTTTTCTAACAAAGTAGGAATCGACTTTAATTTTTTTTATTTATTTTACTTGTTTATTGTAAGTTAATCCCGTTGTTATATATCGTCGTTTAACAAGACGTTTCTTAATAGGGCGATATTTCTACTGCTGTATCTCTGTACGAATTAAATACGTTATCTAAGAAAATAAATCCTTCTGAAGTTGCTAGGGTAACAATCTCGCCATTCTACTGAAATGCATTAAAATGGTCCACAGCAGGGGAAAAAATTATTCGTATACGACCCACGTCAGTTCAATTAATAATTAGTGAAAATTCTTCAAAAGCGCTAGTGATCAATCAACACATGCAATTTTATAAACTTTAAACATGCATTCAGTACCACGATTTTGATAAAACAATATACAGTTCCATTTAAAGACGGAAGAAAAACTTTTAAAGTGTGCAATGCTGGCCATCCAAAATACACCACTATGAAGGGAGCATCAGACCGTGTGTATACCGCATCGGGATATGTAAAATATTAGCATTTCAGAGAAGACATATATCAAAGGCGTCATTAACGCAAACAACACACAAAAGTAATATAAAGAGAGAACAGAGAATACCATTTTGAAGAATCATAATTACTTTTTCAAGTGTTTGTTCTGCGTGAGCAGCTTCAATATGCCCTGAAAAGGAATTAAAATCTCATTCGAGATTGTTTTTGAATTTGATCGAAGCAAAACTACTGCCTACAGAAAAAGCGGAATTATAATTCCGAGAAAATGAAGGTCGTAGTATCTGCTTAACCAAGTAACACTAATACTGATTTGTAATAGATAGACGTAGGAAGTAATAATTTATCGATGAACCAATTGCACCAGCTTCGTCATGCCACTGTACATAATGGCAGGCTTATAGTGAAGATTGATCTCTTTACCTTATTAGGAACCATATCACAACAAAAGCGGTCTGTTACACAATGTCCGCAAGACGTCCACTGTTGTGATTATCTTTGTCTCCAAGCAACGAGCGTTTTCGTCTGAAATGGTGTATTGAATAGTGGTCATAAGCAACCGAATTGCACGACATTATATATGCAGACGAATCGTGCAAAGATTTTTATAGTTTAGAGAAATTGATTAACTGTTACCTTATGCATCACTTTAATAGTCCGTGCATCCATATTGTGGTTTGGGGGGGGTGAATTTTTAGATTTCCCTCCCTCATATTTCCCCATTACTGCGAACGTAACAGGCTTACAACAACCTTTCAGTTGTTCTGTGAATTTCATGTGGAGACAACAATCCAAGTTTCAAGAGTTCTATTTTCCAAAAAGAGTCGTTTAAGAGAAGTACTTTACAAGAAAATCTATTGTCTACAGTGCCAGTTTGAGCTCATTTCGGGCCCCCTTGGCCTGGTGGATCAAAATTTATAACCAAAAATCTGACAAAAACCCGCCCCAAGCGCTGAATGGATAAACGGTCCCTGGTCTGCTATTTGCTCACATTTGCAGGATCGATGGGAAACCTCGACTAGCTTAAACTAATTTTCATCGTACGTTTTTCTGGAGAAAGTCTGAAACCAATTATATGTTCTCCAATATTCGATAGACAAACTGATTTGAGATCTGGCAGAGATTTTGATGATCTAGGCAAGCATCACGCTGAACGGAAGCGTAGATTTCCAGAGGTATAGGGATGAAATTCTTGAGTTCTATGATCAGACATGTTGTTGCTCCTTGTTTTATGTTTATGCATGACAACCTTCTTACACATGACTCATCTGGATAACGATATTCTGAAAAGTGAGGATTTTCGCAGCACAGATTGGCCGGTCGGATTTTAATACTGCATAAGTGGGATGGTCTTGAAAAAGTAATTTTAACTCGTTTCCTACCCTCCTAGAAATATCTAACACCCTAAAACGTTGCAGGAGGAATGGAACTGGCTGCCACGTATTTAGGACTCCTGAACTGTCTCATTTCCAATGTGAATTCATATTCTGAAAGGTGTAAAAAAGGAACCATATTTTCTATTAATACAATTTTTCCATCTTGCACAACCTCGTTTTTATATTTTTTTGAGCAAATGATGATCTTATTTTTTAGCACTAGAAGGAATTAAAATATGAATAAGTAATATTAGAAATTCA
The DNA here is from genome assembly GCA_019973975.1 of Trichonephila clavata. Taxonomy (NCBI): domain Eukaryota; kingdom Metazoa; phylum Arthropoda; class Arachnida; order Araneae; family Nephilidae; genus Trichonephila; species Trichonephila clavata. Next base: position 89,902 of record BMAO01015555.1, on the reverse strand, counting down.
AAAAGTACATTGTGATTAAATTAATTTGAATTATAAATTATAAATATTAACACCTACTTATAAAGCTGTTTTTAAATATTTTATTAATTGGCTTAAATATCAACTAAAAACATATAATAATTTATTAAATTAAGCAGTTTTCTTGGAAAAAGTACACCTCACAAGATTAAAATTTCATTAGAAAATTTTTCCTAAGCAAAGCACTTTCATTAGCTTAACAAAATAATTGAATTTGGAAAACTTCTATTAAATTCAAAATGTCTACTATCAGAATAAAAGAGAATATAACTTTCTTTGCTTATATGTTCAATTATTACAAATGTTTTAAAAGAGTATTGTATCCATACTTGGGAGTTAGTATTTATAAATGTTTTAATATATTTATCTCAAACTTACGATGCAGCGGTAAGCTCTCCATCCAAATGAGCGATCTGTTCTCTACATTGAGTCAGTTCTTCATTGCATACTTTTATTTGATTTTCATAATCTTCTACCACTTCTAAAACTCTGAAAACAGGGGGTAAAATTAATATACTGCAAAATGTTTATTATTGATTGTGTTTTAGAAGGTCTTAATCTGGCGTAAAACAAAATAATATTTAAAGGAATAGATACGGAAAGTGTATTGTACTTAATATTTTTGCTTTTAAATAAAAAGTAGTCCTTATCACACCCTCAATACCCGTAAACTTTTGTATTTATATTAAAGATAATTGCTTGCATTACATTTCTTGAAAGCAATCTGCACTTATTTTCAAGAAGGTATGGGATATAAAAAAAAAGTCAAAATTCGGAAAGCAGCATTTTAATTTAAGAGTTCAAGAGTACAGTTATTTATTATTAACAAAAAAATTTCCTTCTCAGAATATTTTTACAGTCACCTAGGACAATTATTGTATAAAAACAGTTTAGTAATATTTTTCTATGGCTTTTCGCTTCGATCATATGCAGTTTTTTTTAAAAAATTAAAATGATTTTTTATACCAGGCTTACAGGATTCATCTCTTTGATGGACTTAATTATCAAAAAAACATTTTTCTTCTTCCTAAGTACTACAGCCTGTTGCAGGTCAAGGCTGTCGCGCAAAGTTTTCTCCATCTGGCACAATGTAACCTCCCATCGCTTTAATCCAATTACCCTTAAGTCATTTTCAACATTTTTCAGCTGCCGACTGGGTGGCGTAGTTGGTTTGTCGTTGGCCTTTTGTACCCAAGGTTGCGGGTTCGACCCCGGCCCAAGTCGGTGGAATTTCATGATGCAGAAAATCGACAGCGGCCATGTCGTATGTTAGGCGGCCCTTGAAGTGCCCGTTTGGCTTGGGTGCTCTCGGCAAAATTAAATTCCTAAGTTCAATTTCGCATCGTCAGAGCTTAGATACCTCCATCTGGGGAGGAAACTGGGCGTCAAAATTACTTGCGGCAATTGGTGCCGCCCTAAAGAGCGATACCAGCTCCTGGGGAATGAACTAGGTCTGCACAGGTAAAAAATACCAATACGCAGCTCCATTAGAGGGGGGGGGGGACATTTTCCAGCTTCTCCTAAGTTGTGTGGTCTTCCATTCTTTCGTTTTCTATCAATTTTTAAAAAAGTTATCTTTTTAGTTGTAAATATGTCGTTATGCCCCAACCCGCGTATATATTTAGATATAAGTCATGGCAACTATTTTTTTTTCTAGTAGATATGTGAACGGATCACAAACGTATATGAGTCGTGGAAGATCTGCAGGCATACTGTGTATGCAAAACAACAGATGGCTCTGTGATAGCTGGTAGTAGAGCAGCGAGGGCTGTGAAATCAGTCAGTTGGTGAGTGTCGTGTGAAATGGAAATAACCCGTATTGAGCAGCGCGCTTACATCAAAATAGCCGTTCTCCGCGGGAGAAATGAGATGGAATGTTACAGTGAATTTGTGGAAGCCTTGGAAATAATACCCTACCATACCGTACAGTAGCACGGTGGGTAGGAAAGTTTTAGCAAGGACGTGTGTCAACCAGTGATGAGCAACGTACGGGACGACCGCTCAGTGTGCGGACCGACTTTGCACGTCACGTCATCGAGCAGCTCATGGATGACGACAGACGATCGAGACAACAAACAAAAAGACAGATCGAGAAACGCACAACAAACGCATCGTCATGTCAACTTTATGTGTGCTGTGTTTTCATTATTTTGCACCGTGAAGGTCATATTTCCCTGTATACTGCCGTAATAAATTAGTGTGTTACGATATTTTAGTGCTATTTATTGTTCACACATGTACTTAACACCTCGTCTGCCTCACTATTGTTTTCCATATTTGGTATTTGGGTGGATTTCTTAACTTTGGTTAATAGAATTTGTGTTGTTCGCATCTGAGAATAAATTGAAGTTATATTGACTATGGCTAATCTTTCTTACGTTAATTGTTAGCTTTCCCAGTTGTAAATTTAAAGTAAGAACAAATTAATTTGAAAATCAATGAGTAAAATAGTTTCATGATAAAATATATTGCGTGTATTCAAAGCAATTCGATGCTTAAAAGCAACTCAAGTTGAGTGAATAAGCATTAATTAACGTTATTCTCTGAAACAACACGAGGACTTTTGATGAAAGAACCCCTGAGCTGGCACCCACTTTCCGAATTTCCATACCACGCCAACGTGAGAACTTTGAGTCACGACAGATTTAGCGTGCATCATAGAGGGTCCTTGAGGAACCAAGACTCCGATTCCCCGATCACGAGTTTGTGACCTTGACCATTAGACTTCCACGTTGTTTCTTTTTAAAAAAGCTTCTTTATTTTTGTATACATAATACACAATATAAAACATTACCTCTACTAAGCCAATAAACATTGTTGAATCGTGGAAGATTTGTGTATGAGCAAATTGATTCCGGACAAAACATCTTTAAAATGTTTGCGATTTAGTAGAGAGTGACAAACTATGTCATTTACTAATGATTGAAATTTCGATACAAGCCTTGCAAACAGATGTGTGTCTCTGGTCTGTTATCAATAATAACTCAAAGCATGGTGTTCAATATAATGTTCTCAGCAGATCAATAAATACTTTTTTTCCCTTCGAATCATGGATGGTAACCAGAGACGTCTTAAGGCATAAGCCAACTGGGCCCGGGCCCAGGGTGTCACCCTCGGTAGGGGCCTTGTTTGATTTTCGACTTTGTCTTAATCAAATCATGATCCGGAAAATTTTAATGGTCAAATATTATTCCCATACATATTCTCCGAAAAACAGAGAATTTCAAATTGCATATCAACTGACAAAAGTAGTAAGAATCTATTATTATGTGATGACCGTTGTCCATATCTAAACCTAGGCCTAATACCATAAACAATCATTCAACTCATTTAGTGGAAATACGGCCATCGGTTGAGCCGGTTTGTGCCTAGATTTTTGAGATTGTGAGTCGGGTACATTTATTTTTTTCAAATTATCTTTCGAACGTATTTGACAATACATGATGTACACTGTCTACTTTTAAAGATCTCAAGTAGGGCATACTTTTGCATAAGGGCCCAGGCCTCGAAAAATCTTAAGATTTTTCCTGGCCCAGGGCCTCAAAGAGTTTTAAGACGTCCCTGATGCTAACACAAAGCATAATGTCTTGATGCATTATGACAGGTATGACAGCGATTGAGTATAAAAGCTTTCAAGACATTCAAGCACCCTTTTCATAGATATTTTGAGTCCGAGGATTTTATGCTATCAGTCTCAAAGAGCAGAGAGTTCTTTAAGAGCGATAAAAAAATTTTGCGAAAAAACAATTCTTAGAATTACAGGATACAGCAGCAAAATAAATCCCAGAAAGGCCTACACATCTTTTACAGCGCTCAGACGCAACTATTAGTGTTGAAGTGGCGTACCTATCCGGTTGGACAGAACCCGCGATCTTCGGATCCAAAGCCGTGTAACTCAACCACTACACCAAAATGATCCCCATGGTACGGAGGTTGTTACTGGCTTATATAGATGATATCACTGCACACTCCCCAACCAGTGAGTTGGTGGTTAGGCAAACGATTGTTGTAGTTGTTATATCGAGCGTGTGAGCTGTTGCATCACTAGTTGTGACGGCTTTGCTAGTTGGGTCATTCGTGCATGACGCCTTGAAGATTGCGTCACTATGGGACGGCTTGAAGATTGCATCACTATGCAACGGCTTTAGTTGCATTCGCGGAGGATAGATGGCGCCACGGACAATTCAGAAAGTTGCCTTTTCTGGGTTCAGCCAGGGTCACCAATGAAGTGGCGTGCCAATCAGGTAGTACAGAACCCGGGACCCTTGGGTGCAAAACCGAGTAACTTAACCACTGCACCAAAATGATCACCATGGTGCGGAGGTTGTTACTGGCTAATATAGATGATATCACTACAGTGTCAAAAAATACAAATACGCAATAAATAAGATTATTCGCAAGCAACTAATCGTTAGTCGACTCTTCAACGGTCAAAACAATACTGACCCAGTTTTAGCGAGCGACTCCTATTTATAAGCTGAATGGATCATTCTCAAAAGATCCGCTATCGTCATAGTGTGATATTAATAGATTTTCCAGTTATTTCCAGAAGCATCCATATGGTCACCAACTTTCCAAAAGTGATGCCAACTTAGCTTTATAGCCGACATTTCACCAAGTATCTATTGAAGCGCAATTATAATGTAAAAAAGGCGTTGTTTGCGAATATTACAATTTTAACATAAAATAAATACAACAGAAAGTAATTTTAACGTATTACGCATCCAAATATAAATAATTTACAATATTTTAAGCATTCATAACACAAAATTCGTAACAATACTTTTAAACCACAAAATATCAATACCTGATCAATTTAGTAAAGATTTAAAAAAAAAAACAGTTTTTTTGCAAATCGGATTTTCGGTTTATCGTATTAAAGATATTCATTTACAACACGTAATACATTTGATTTTCTTTTTTGAATTATATTAATACTTTCAAAAGCTGCCTCATATTTTTCGAATGCCTCAAGAATACGTTAATTTAATCTCTCAAAACTATCTTGTCTCCTCCAATAACTTGCATCTGAAATATTTTAATATTTAAAAAGGCATTTCGTTTAAATTTAATAACAAATCCTTACTTTCTGTGATGGTCCTGAATTAATCCTGCAACTTCATGCCCGGAAATTTGATGCAAATCGAGATTGAACTGCAAAGAAATACATAAATTTATCGCAACAAATTTAATACATAATAATTTTCGATGTTGCCCTCTCGGTGCGTCACCTTTATGTTAGAGTGTATTGAAGGTTGTTATAAGAGAGCAACAAAAATTCTAAGCATTTCTAAGTCAGAAAAGTATTTCAATAATAATATTGAAAATTGGGATTGTATAACACGTGTCCATTTGTAATATGAGTCTACAAAACTTTATATATATATATAATGACTTCTTCTAGCACTCTTAAACTTACTCCGTTCAATTTTAATTCTTTGGTACAAGACAGTTATAATCTTAATCTTAACCTAATTGCTCGCGCGCATTTGCATCCAATCACGACTCCTGTTACAAAGGAGTCGTACGACCTTCACTGCCAGTGTAAAAGCTTGGAGCAGTCGGTTGCTCTCTCTGTGTGTGCTTTATTTGTTTGTCAACAATGTGTCCGCGTCGCTGCTAAGTGTTGCTTCTGCTTAATATGTGTGTGTAGTCGTGTATTTAAATTAATTTAAAAATTATTGTGTTTGATATATTGGTGATTATAAATAAAAGATGAAACTAACAGTGAAGATTTCTATCAAGAAACAACAAACATGAATAACCCTCGGCAATTCTACATGTAAAAAAACAACACCGGACACGCTACAAGATACTTCGCAAAATTCGTCATCATTTCATCTATACAAATAATTAAATTTAAGTGTCTGTTTGTAATCTCAAATGACATTGTCCATAAAATCAACATTTAAAATTTAAACGACGTGCGGGGAAGGGGGGAATGAAGAAAAATTTATCAATGAATACAATCATGGATAAAGAACAAAGTACTTCATATCCCACGTAGTTCTTAAATTCACTTGAACTTTCGGGTGTACCCTCACATAAATTTCAATTAAAACTAAATGTACAAGCTATGCAAAATTTCGATGCTCCTCAACTATGTAAAGGAACGAGGCTTTGGATCACAAAACTGATGCAGAATATACTTGGTGCCAACATTTTAACATATGTCATGAAAAGGGATAGCGTTATCATACTTCGAATTCCAAGTATCCCCTTTGACCTACCGTTTCAATTCAAACGAGATCAATTTCCAGTTTTACTGTTGCTATTAACAAAGCTAATAGTTCATGTAGCAATGTCATTTGGAAAAGCAATGTTTTCCCCATGGTCAACTATATGAAGCCTGATCGGGCAAATATAAGCCAGATGTGTGTCCAATACCCAAATCTTCACATATTTGCAACTCACGGGACAATATATAATATGGTATACAGTAGCATCTTAGAATAATATTTTGATTTGAGCTCTTTTAAAGAGGAACTATATATTAAACGTAGATGCTTTCGATTTTTAAAAATATTAACAGTTTGGTATTGAATTTTTGTTAATTATTATAATACACTGCTGGCCACCGTAAATGCAACACCAAGAAAGACAAGAGATAGCACAACAAAATTTATTTTGTAGATGACATGTGACAAAGTATCAAATGATTAAATTTATAGACTTCTGTAAAGTCTGGTTCCTGCCAGAATCAGTAGCCAGAGTAGCCGCCATTGTTGGAGATCACCGCTGCCACACGCCTCGGCATTGATTCAAAGAGACTTTGGATGTGTTCTTCGGATACAGCAGACCAAGAAGCTTCCACACGTTACCAAAGTTGATCTGGTGTGGCAGCTGGGGGTGTAATCTGGGCCAATCGTTGAGCAACCATGGACCACATGTTTTCTATCGGCGAAAGATCCGGAGAGCGAGCCAGCCAGGGAAGCAATTCAATCTGGAGATTGACGAAGAACCTTTTGACAATGCGTGCCACGTGTGATCAAGCATTAAATGTTGATGTTAATAAATATTGATGTTGTTAAATTAAATTATCCTGTTGAAATATGGCTGTGACCAAGCCCTGAATGTAAAGAAGGACAACCGGCTCCAACACCTCGGAGATGTAGCGCTGGCTGTTTAAAGTACCGGCAATGCGTACTAGAGGATAGCGAGTGATATCCAATACCGCCCATACCCTAATACCCTGCAGGACTCGTGTGGCGGTGCATAACGCAGCTGTTCAGCATCCTCTCTCAACGGTGTCTCCAGACTCAAATCCGACTATCGTGTGTTGCAAACAAATGCGTGACTCGTCAGTAAAGACAACTTCATTCCATTCTGCCGCCCACATTCTTCTTTCATCGCACATTGGCGCGGAGAGGTCTGTAGATATGCGTCAAGGGTAGGCCAAGCAATGAACGTCTTGAGGACAGACCACTCTGCTGTAAACAGCATCGAATGGTACGCGCAATCACTGAATGATGCGTTACAGACTCAATGTGCTGTGTTATGGTTCGTAATGTGACTGAGCGATCCGTCACTGCCATGCGCACAATTTGCCTGTCCTCGCGTGAAGTGGTGCACTGAGGTGGATGCGATCGACCACGTCGGTCCGTCGTACCCTCCTGCATCCAACGGTCACATATCCGCATTACAGTTGTTTGGTTTCGTCCAACACGACTATCGATTTCCCTGAAAGGTAATCCACAATCTCGATAGGCCACTCTATCCTTCCTGTGTCGAACTCGGATACTTGATTAAAAGCTGATCGCTGTTTTCTAAGAGACATAACTGATCGCTTTTTGAAAAAACCACAAGAAAAACACGATTGCCGAACTTGAAATCGTCGAAATCTGCAAGCCTTTAATAACGATTTCAGGTGGCGCCACAGGCATGCGTGATGTGTGTCTGCGCTGAAATTCTAATCATTTGCATATCTCACCTCCACTAATGCATGTTGTAAATTTCATGCTATTTGCGTGCTTCCTTCATGGTGTTGCATTTTCGGTGGCCAGCAGTGTAAATTACGTTCAGTTTTTTTAAACTAAGCTCAATTTTAGAATTTTTAAACTTTATTGTTTCCAGTCAAGCAATAAAAAAATTACCATATTATATTATTTACTTTCTAATGATAATGATTACGACTTTGACAGTTATTTAAAGACATTAACGCAGTAATAAAGCTAGTATATATATATATATATTGCTTTATTACTGAATATATTTAAAACTGTATATATTATATTGTAAGAAAAGAAGTATAGAAAAAAATACAGTTTATATGAGGAAAAAAACTGACTGATTCAATAAAACTGAGAAATACATTAATATAATGTTAAAATAGATATTACTGAAGTCAGATAACAAGAAATGACAAAAAACAAAACAAAAAGAGACTAAGTGTGTAGCTTGAAAAAAGAGTGGATTTGGTAAAAACTGTTTTGGTGATCTCATCCCACGCCCCTTCTCTATCTATGTGACCAGTTTCGCATTAAAGGATCACGCCAGTTGGGTGCACTGCATTATTGAGTGAACACGTGCAACTGCATTCCGCCGGGGAAAAAATGTCAAATCAATATCAAATTTCTTGAGAAATTTAAGAAATCAGCCACGAAAACAATAACTGAGGCTTATGGAGGTGAAACTTTGTCTCGTGGACATGTGTTTGAATGGTATAAGCGGTTTTCAGGGTGAAGGGCCAGTGTGAAAGATGATAAACCTGCAAGGCGCCCAAGGTAAGCCATTATAGACCAAAATATTGCTAAAATTCGTGATATGAGTGGGTTCCCACTCACATCAGTAGTCAGACTGTTAATCAACACAACTACATAGAAATGCTAAAAAAACTTCGTGAAAAATTTATGAAAAAAAAAAAGGCCAGAATTGGGAAGTGATGGATGGCTGTTGCACCAAGACAATGCAGCTGCTCTCATGACCCTATCTGTCAACAGTTTCTGACCAGCAAATGCGATGGGGCATCCTCCTTATTCAGCTTATTTGTCCACATGCGACTTTGTTTTTATTTCCTACAGTTAAATCTTGCTTAAAGGGAACCCATTTTACCTTAGTTGAAGAGGTTCAGGTAAAAACGGCGAATCTCCTGAAGGGCCTTCCAGAACTGTTACCAGCAATGTCAGCACACAATGCAGAAGTGTGTGAATGCCAAAAGGAATTACTTTGAAGGTGATGCTGTCACTGAGAATTTATTCTGTAAGTACAATGGTTTATTGGACCAGTCTCGTTTTTTTTTTTGTGTGTCGTACCTCGCAAATTAACAATGAAACACAAATAAGTTTTAGTAATTTAGGTCCTATTCTCTACGATTAGGCGAGAATAGACTTAAAGAATACAAGTAAAAAAAATATTATAAAATAAGAAAAGAAATAAAACAAGTAAGCAATACGTAAGAAAAGAAATAAAATAAGCACATAACTACTAACTTGGTTGAATTTCGTGACGAGATCAGAAAGAAGACCTTTCACCATGGCTATGATTGCCGTTGGGTGAAGATCCTCATTGACTTTTATTCCAGGTAGGTATTCACTTAGCACACACAAAAGATCGAATTGCAATTGATTGTAGAATTCCACTTTCTCAGAATTTTCAGCGTACCATTTTTGCTACAAAAAATAAGAATATTTAAACGCAATTCTTGCCTTTTATAATTAGAGAATCTTTTTGCCTGTAGGATGTTATCACGACAATGGGTAAATTCTTGACGGTCACATGATACATGAAATCACGTGTTCTTCATCGAATTCAAAACTGACATTAGACCTGTACTTGTTGTTCTTGTTGTACTATTGAACATTTGACAATTGGATAAAAATGTACAAATATTAAGAATCTTTAAAAAGTGTTTTCAGATTTTAAAAAAAGTGAACTTTTAAATTGCTTACGCGCGTTATAATATTGTTGACAAATATATATTTTTAACTAGAAAGTTTTTCCTAGAAAGCAAAAGTTGGCAATAACGAAGCTGGGAACGGGTGATAGCATTTATCATGTGACTATGACGTCATACCAACTGATTGGCTGTAAACACGGGGTAGCAGTTTTCAAGTGACTATGACATCACATGAGTTGAGCTCACTGAAGTAACACTATTTTGATTGAATTTGACTTTAACGGGGTTAAAAAATGTTTTCGATACGCATTTACACACTAACGGCAAATTTTTGTATATACAGTAAGTGATTCGTTCACATATGTGCTTTTATCCCTCCTTCTCTCAAACAATATGAAATTTAAACTTTTGGATATAATCGTTTAAAAAATTCTATGATACGTCTGAGACTTATTTCCTTTGTACAAAAATTTCCAAATTAAATTTCTGAAACATAAGCATTTAATGGGGCTCATATAATTTTTTTTGTTGTTGTTTCTCAGATTCTCAGCTTTTTAGAAATTTCAATAATAAAAAGATATTTTTCTCCGAGCTTCGAAAATATACACAACGGTTTAACATCAAAGTTTTCAATCCATAAATAAGAATGTAGTTATTCGCAAGTTACAAATAACTATTTTTCAAATAATTTATACAAGTTCATTAACTAAAATTCATAAATTTCTTGGTATAAAATGAATTTTACATAATTTTTTTCGTGCATCAAAATAATATTTTGCCTGTGAAACCAAGTATTTTCGAAGACCTTCATTCACCGAAAATTATTATAACTAATATATATTTCTTTATAAGTAACCGAATGTTTAATGAAAAGTTGAATCATGATTTAAAACTACAATTCTAAATTAGTTTTCATTTCGATAAATGATAAATGAGAGCCTGAAAAAAAAATTATCCGAAAGAGAAACACATTCATCATCAAAATCGAACTTAACATTGAAAAAACAGACAAGGTTGAATTGAAAAAAAAAGTTAATTTGAAAAATGAAGCGTGGTGGTTAAATTCTGGAAATAATAGTCTTGTTGAAAGAAGGTCCATTATCTCGCTCTCTCTCTTATCATACCACACACAAATACACTCAAAGAAACATTAACTGGAGAAAAAATGATTTAAATAGGTGTGACCCCACTACAGCAAATGCTAGCATGTAAATTATCATTCAATCCAACATACAAATGGTTAAATGTTAGCAGCCATTGAATGAATAACCGGAGTTTCAGAGCATCGTATTGGTACGCTAAAAAATGGCGTATTTTTGATTTCATCTGCTTATTTCGATTATTTTAATTCGTCACACGAATTGAACACATGCTAGGATTCGAGAGAAAGTATCCAATTGGACAAAGAGAAACTAGAAACAATTTAAAGGACTTTTCGAAATCATAACGATGCTGTCATTTGATGACAATGGCAGGAATGATTCATTTACAGTAGAACTGGAGCAAGTAGATAACAGATGGAGAAATGATGAAATAAGGGGACAGAGAAATTGACAAAACGACTTTAACAGTCCTTGCTTTTTTTTTTGTCAACGATACAATGAGCAATCAGGATACCACTGACAGCAAAGTTCAGTGGTAGAAGATTCAGAGAGCCGGTCATAATTTCCCCTCATCCGAGTGTACACAGACAAATGCGTTTGCTGAAATAGTGGGTTAGTCCCCTTTGAAATCTCTCGAAATGGAGCAGACACTGACAAGCAAAAACATAGTCTGAGAATACAGCAGAAAGATACTAAATTGACTGTCATTCATCACATAAAAATCGGGTATTAGGATTGGTTAGTCATTTCATTTAATACGAGGATCCGTTTTGGTTGCATCTGCAACACCCTTGTAAAAAGATTTACGTCGGCGATATCTAATGGCTTGTTGCGTTGTTCTTCCTTTCACACTAATTTGAGCTTGCATTTCAGAAGGATAGTGCCGACCAGATTAATAATCCATATAATTTGTCTTTGTACTTCTCCAACATTTCCCAATCCAATGAGATTGTTAACACCTCCTCAATACAGAACTTTTTAAGTTTGGAAAACGGCAGCCTTCAACGTTTCCATTATTAAACTAATGCATCTAACTCCCCAATTGGAGAGAAAAGCTCAGCAAGAAATTCAATACGGCGACATACTCAAACGAAAAATTAAAGCTAAGCCACAAAATGGCTTGCTTAAAGGATAGAGATAGACTAACTCCCTTTTACTTGAACCTGTAATTCTAGAACAAAATATCAGTTCCTTTTAAATTTTATTATTTTTTTCTGTGCATATCTACCAATTTTCGTTCTATTGCGAGAACTCCCATTTTGTTAGGGAGAACTCCCCATTGGAAGGGTAAAAAAAGTATGTTTGGCATTTAAACTCTTGCTGAATCTGATAACACGAAGAGAGATTGTTTATTAACGTCACTCTCGAAAGCAAAAAAGTGGGCTTTTGGCGACGGACTTCTTAATTTTGAACCACAGTCAAGTGACACGCAAGCTGGCACCCCACTGATCCTGTGGAATATTACAGTCAAATTATAAAGTCATTTCTATTTAAAAGCTGATTAGTCTTTATAACATATGGCTTTTGTGTCTTTTATAGTTGACATCAGCAATATATAAGAGTTGCCCAAATAAAAAGTGGACATATGCGATTGCGTCAGAATGAGTGCAGCTATAGCGGAGCCACCCAAACGGACACGAAGGATGGTAGGAAGTGTACACTGCATACGATTTTTAACAGTGAAACCCGTTAGGGGTAGAGTAAATTAATCGAAAGTGAAGTCGCACCATATAAGGATGCGTCCATATCAGAGCAACGTGCACGTAGTACGGTTTTTGATTGCAGGAGATGAGTTTAATACGGACATCTATCGACGAACAGTGGCAGTATGTGGAGCGCACTGTTTAGGTCGAACGTCTTAGAACGATGTAAAAGTTTTTGAGAAGGGCAGCAAACGATATCAGATTTCCATGATCCCTCACGTTTCCCGTGAAATCAATGCAACTTTAAAAAATCCGTCAGGAAATATTAGAACCCCCCCCCCCCGTTCAGCAGTCCGTGTTTGTCACTCCGTGACTTCTAAGACTTTAGGCCCCTTAAGACACCATTACGTTTCTATTTGGACAATGAAGTGAAGGAAGCTGGTCTGGACTTCCTCAAGAATTAACCATGTTCTTTCGAGAGTGACGCCATAAACCTGCTGCCGTAACAATGGGACCTGTGTTACAATCCCCAGAGCGATTTATTTTGATTCCCAATAAAATCATTGTTTTTATTGAACTTGGACAACCCATATCTCTCCTATGGATAAGTAAGTGAGCATTTAAATTAACTATAAGTATATATTCACACAATCGACTACTTCCTGAAAAACGAAAGTAACTTCTTTAAAAGCAAGCAATAAATGTGTATTGCTAGTTACAGCATGACATTATGCTACAAACTTACAATAGGCTTTACCACGGGATCATTACTTTTGTAGTAAAGCCTATTGAGCTTCTATTCTGAAGTCTTTTTTTACCTAGAAAACGCAAATTCACTTTACCAGCCAGTTGCCAGATTCATCTATGCGTTTCTGGAACTCTTCAATCCTTCGTATTCTGGGAGAAGTTGCAGATTCCGGAATTACTCTATTAGGAGGTGAGCGGCGATAAGCTGGAGAGACTAAGCCGGAAATACCTGAAGAGCCTACCGAGCTTGAACTCCCGGGACCACTGCCATCTTGCGCACCTTTAAGCGCTTCGTCTGCAGCGCGTTCTAAGTAACCACTTATGTCGGATACCGTGTGATCAGGAAGCGGTGCCACTCTTCTCGGTTTTCTTCGTACTTTTCGCTGGGGAGTGCTTGACGAAGTCTCCGAAGACATTTTGAACGAATTTTAACTGTTTAAAGGATTCTGGAAATCTCTGGAAAGAAGATAAAGAATTTTTTTAAAAAAAGGCGTTCTTGAAATTCGTTTCGTTAACTCTTAAGAACGTCTATTCAAATAACTAAAGCCTATTTTATTATATTAATGATAAAGAAAAGTGTGAACTTTATGAAAAAGGCTTAACGTAGAATATGTTCAATACTACCGTAAACATTAAAATGCAAGCATTTTACAACGGATTGGGAACAATTAAGTAAAGAATTTAAATGAACACAAAAGTGTTGTCAATTTGCGGAACAATCAAACCCAAGTTAAAAATTAAAATATTTGAAAATAAATTCAAAATAGATACTTGACAGCTGTTATAAAAATTGGCATAGATTAACACTGTGGTTTTCAAATATATTTTAAAATAAAAATTAAGAATATATTTTTAGACTAAAAAATAGTTTTATTTGAATTCATCCATGAAACATTTTAACTTTAAAAGCAAAATCATACAAAAAAGCTATTTCACTACAAATTTTACGAACAAAATACACACATTTATCCTTTTAAGAACATGTTCCACATTAAAAAACGAAAATTTGAATCTTTAGGCATGTTAAAAATGTTCCTAAATTTTTATCTACATTTTATTTGTAGATAATGTGTTGAATTTTAGAATTTCTTTTAAATGATAAACATTTAATATGGCCAAAGTTTGTCTGAAAATTTTTGTTCATTCTATAAAAATCTTTTTACTGTTGACAAAATCCCTTAAGGCAGAAGTAATGTATATCTGATTTTCACTATTTCATAAGATTGTGGCTTAATTTAATATAAACTAATTAGAATACTTAATCCACACACGGGCGAATTTTTAAAATAAAACTCAACAATTCAACTAGAAAGCCCAGGATTTTAAAAATTAACATAATACAGGGTGTCTACAAATGAGTTGAGCAAATTCATAAGTTAAGAAATTTCGAAATATTAAATGAAATGAACCCGTTCAAAATCAGACTAGAAGTATATACCCTAAGTTAATTCATAGAAAGTGTTGGGTGTCCTAGCATTGGGGTGGGAAAATACTTATGCCATCCTAGAACATAAATGGGATAGTCCCAAGGTAAACGTGTTTTGTGTGTGCAATAAATTCCTCGAATGCTCTCGGCCCATTTTTTTTCGCTGAAAAGACTGTTACATAAATCATTTACTTGGGACATGCTACAGACTTTCCTCATGCCAATCATCAAAGAAAAAATTCCAGGAGTTTAAATTTTTCAACAGGATGGCATGCCTAATCACTACCACAACGATGTTACATCTTATCTCAATGCTGAAGAACCAGTTTGGATTGATAGTGGAGGTGTTATTTGGTGGCCATCACGATCATCACTGGATTTCAGTGTATGGGATTTTGTATAGGATCAAGTGTACACTCCGTCATTTCCTATATCCATTCCTGAACTAAAATCAAAAATCTAAACTGCAGTTAATTTGATCGATGGAAACATGCTGACAAATCTATGGCAAGAACTGCTTTGCCAATTGGACATTTGCATAGCAACGAAATGAAGTCACATCGAACATTTGTGATAATTCTTGGACTATTTCTCTGTCTTACAGCAATGTGTATTTTAGTTTATTTCCTGTAAATAACATTAAATAAATCATTCTTTTTGCCCATCTAATTTGTAGACACCCGGTATAATGAGTCTCGAAGAACTCCTTGAAATCGCAAGCAAAGATAGATCGTGACGTAATATGCGTCAGAGTTATGAGCAATGGAACTAATCTTCCTTCGCGGATGGGAAAAAAGTGAAAAAGTAGAAAACTCACTCATTGCTTAGGTCGTTAAAGTTTGCATAAAGCGTCAGTTGCGTACATAGACTACTTACATGGCAGGGGTTACATTTTTTAAAAAAAAAAGCGAAGACGAAAAAGCGCTGAGATGTAATCCTCACGCTAAAAATTAAAAATCTGTTGGTCTTCGGGAGAGGTTTGAACCCCAAAACCCCACCCTATCGTACGCCACGGTAAAATATATTAAATGATACTAACTCCTCATTTATTTAAAAAAGAGTGAAAATTTATTTTTGATGCTATAGGAATATTGTCATTGAAATTTTTAATTTCTGAATGGAGTTATATTTAAAAAAAAGAAAATCAGAGGTTGATGCTTTTTCAGCACTATTTAAAAAAATCTGTCAAAGATCAGCTAATAAACTTAAGCACCTAAAATAAAGTCAACTTTTTTTTTAAATAAAAATTCCGATCCCTCAGATTTTTTAACAACACCTACTTTTTATTTATCTTATTAGATTTTCTTAACCAGTTTCTCTTGAATTTTGGTTTTTTAACCACTAAAATTACAAATGTATTTGTGAACACAATAAATTGCTAAAAATAATTAATATACAAAGTGATATTAATTAATTAGTGCGAAAAAAAATTGTAACATTTATCATTTTAAATAATTTTCTTATAATTTTATTTTTATTAAATTTATTTCAAGTACAGCAGTTTTTAGTGCCGAGTAATAGGATAATTTTTGGAAACAGAAGGGTGGGGGTGGGGTAATGGTGTTTTTTCTTTTGGGCAATTTTCGTATTCCTCTTGAAAAGTCTTAAAGTAGCTTTGAAGATACAGATGCAGCAATTGAAAATAATTGTACTATTCTCTTAAAAATAAGTATGACTGGTTTTTTCTTTGTACAAATTATCAGTTAACAGAATTAAATGACTAATATCAAAGCATAGTTTGAAATAATCAATAATATTCAATTAATTACAGTAAATTCAAGAAGTTGAGAATTTTTTTGATATATATGAGAGATGATTAACAAAATATGCTTCTATTGAATCGGAAATGAAGCTAATGTAAAGTTTCTTTTAGTGTGTTAATAGTATTTTAAGCTATAAACAATTTATTGACTGTTAAACAAAATTACCTTTAGAAATAAAATGAGGTGTATTTAGAAAAACCACGAAATTTTCATTCATGGTCAAGTGATGCCATATGGCACCCGACTTTCTAAACTTCCACATTACTCAAAAGCAGTGGTCTTCAAACTGCGTTCCACGGAACCCCGGGACTCAACAAGGCATAGCAGGGGGGGTTCCATGAGTCACAATAAAAAATATCGAGAAGAAATAAATATGTATGCAAAATGGTTACACTTTCTCTATGAAGTTTGTAAGTTACAAGTGTGTCTAAAGCTCTTCCCTCCTATTCATTATAAAACTGATTATTTTATTTATATATAATAAATTTATTTTGCAACACTTATTAAAATTTTATTATTATATAACAGGGGTCGGCAACCTTTTAGCTGTGGCGTGCCAAATCAACCTACCAATCTGATTCAGCGTGCCACACAATAGGACCTTTTTGAAACAATTCAATTCCCGCAATAATACATGCAGCCTTAGAGAATAGAGGTCAATAATATAGGTAGGCGAGTGTTTACAGTTTTATTATATACTAGCTGTTACCTGCCCGCTTCGCTGGGTATTTCATGATGTTTTATAAATTTTTGCTGGTTATATATATGTATAAATTATTGATATTTAAGTCCTAGCATTACGAATTCAATTGTATTGAAAAATATACGCCCCTCAACGCCACTTGGGGGGGGGTCGATTTTCACGAAACGCATTTTGTGGCGTATCTCTATTCTATGAGAGGAATCTGCTTACCAAATTTCAAGAATGTGCATCTAATAGTTTAAAAATCGAAATAATTATTTATATCTCCCCTTAACACCCTTTGGGGGTCATTTTTCCCAAAACCCATTTTGTAGTGGATATTTACTCCATGAAAGAAACATGTCTACCAATTTTCAAGCAGGTTGGTCAAGTAGTTTAAAAACGAAACTATTTAACAATTACGCCCCTTAAACCCCGCCACTTGGGGGTTACTTTCCCAAAAACCATCTTGTATCTGATCTCTACTGTATGAAAGGAATCTACTTATCAAATTTGAAGACTGTGTTTCTAATAGTTTAAAAATAGAAATAATTATCTATAAGACCTTTTAAGTCCCCGCAATGTCACTTGGGGGTCGATTTTCACCAAACTCATTTTGTAGCGGATCTCTACTCTATGAAAGGAATCTGCTTACCCAATGTCAAGATTGTACGCTGAGTAGTTTAAAAATGGAAACAATTACTTATAACGCCAATCAACCCTCCATAACGCCCCTTGCGATTCGAATTTCGCAAAATCCGTTCTTAACGGATCTCTAGTCCATGAGAGGAACATGTCTACCAAATTTCAAGCCTAAAAGTTGAATAGTTCCGGAGATATCGTGATTAGTCAGTCAGTCAGTGAGTCGCTTTTCTCCTTTATATATATAGATTCGTTTTGCAACACATTTAAAAGATATTTCATAACATAAAAAAATAAACAGCATAAAATATAACTATTTCTTCAACAAAAATTAAAATAATTAAAATTGTACATCATTTATTTATTTTTAAACATATCTTTAAAATTAAGAAATAGACAACATGGAATGTAAGCATTTCCCTTCATTATAATTAAATAAAAATTTATTGCGAACCTAGAACTTGCGCCACTCTACTTTTACATCGCAAAATCAGGGGTATAATGTGTGACTTCCAATTTGACATGATCCTGGACATTCAGTTGTTAAGCAATTTTTTGCAGACTAAAAATATTTTTCATATGAAGAAAGAATTTTTCACATAGATACATAGAACCAAAAGCGGAAAGCCGAGTACATGCAATTTTCTCTCTTCAAACAATTAAATCACTCCAACAATGAATGACATTCAATAATTTAAGAAATAGCTGTAAAAATTAATCTTTGGAGTTATCTTTCAGATGTTTTAGTAATCCTCCGAAGATGTTTGTCAAATGAGGTTCTATACAAATTTATATCAACTTCCATTCATTCAAAAATTGACAAATTTGTAAAGTAGTGCAGAGTGCCACTAAGAATTGTACCGCGTGCCACA
The DNA here is from genome assembly GCA_019973975.1 of Trichonephila clavata. NCBI lineage: Eukaryota > Metazoa > Arthropoda > Arachnida > Araneae > Nephilidae > Trichonephila > Trichonephila clavata. The sequence continues at coordinate 71,171 of BMAO01015555.1, read as the reverse complement.
TGTTTCATAGGTTGCCGACTCCTGTTATATAATAAAAGAATATTAAAACGTTTTATCTTGATATATGTACTTCCTACTAGATTGTGAGTATTCTATTGTTTACTATATTGGGTTCCGCGAAATAATTTTATACTCGTTAGTTAGCACAATGTCTTGCAAAACTAAATAGTTTTCTAATCGAAAATGCACCTTTTTACATTTGTGGAAAGCAACATATATAATGAAGGATAGGGAACAACATATCAACAGAATTGACGCTAAAATCGAAATTTAAGCAAGAACAGCTTCTAAATATTAGGTTTCAAATTCTCACTCTCTCTCTCTCATGCAAAATACATAGGATTTCTCACATAGCTATAAACATTTAAATGCCATTCAGAATATTGTGTTTAAGTGAAATATATTTTTCAACGTAATTGGCTACAAAAATAATGTATAAAAACAAAATAAACTCAGAAAATGTAATGCGATTGCATTTAATTTCAATAGTCTCAGACTTCGACAGTTCGTGTGAAAATAAAGCCAGCACATATCCCAGTTATAAAATATAATGCATAGATAGGTGACACTTGAATCATAAATTAAATATTATTAATGAGTAAATTATATTTTAAAAAATTATATTAGAATTTTTTAATAATAAATGCAATACTTTTTTTTTAAAATTACCTTTATATAAAGTGCTTATATATAACATGTTGATCTACTTTATATATTATTTTGAGATATATTCTTCGAAGTATGTGTGTAGAATGGGGTTCTACGGAAATACATTCTAGTTCTAGGGGTTCCACGAAAGTCTCTCCAAGTTCAAGAGGTTCCACGAAAGCATCTCCAAGTTATAGAGGTTCCATGAGTTGAGAATTTTGAAAACCACTGCTCTGAAGTGTGGACTCCCGAGAGATTTAACGTATAAGCTATGAACAAAATGAATCAGCAAACTTTCCCTCCCATTTAAATTCGGAATATTTGTCTTTATGGAAAAAGTTCCAAGGAAAATCTTGAGAAAGGAGCCATATTCATGTATATAGACCAAATTAAACGAAATTTTGAACTCATAGTAAATAACAAAAACTGTAAGGATATGAAATGGAATAATCATGGAATTCACATTCTAAGTTTTTAACGCCGGTAATACATCATGTTACTATTTAAAGAAATGAAAGGAATTCTTTAAACAAAGTGGCGTATACAGACCTCTTTTACAGATGGGGATTTATATTCTAAAAAACAGAGACGAAAGTACCAAGGCCTAATCTAAGCTAAAAATTAAAAATGTTGGTTTGGGTGTGAGGAGAAGGGGGCGGGGATTGAGCCCCTAATCCCACCCTTACGTACACCACTGTTTGAACCTGAATATTCCTAAAATTCAAATTCACTGAAGGATTCAATTTGAGAGAATTACGTTAATCTACCATTCCTATTGATGGTATATTTTTAAATAACTGTTCAATAAACTTTTCCTCTATTTTTCAGATGTAAAATATTTATTTTATAAACTTCATGCATAAAAATGTAAGTTTTCTCGGTACTAACACATTATACTGTGTCGACCAATTTCTTCAAATCAAAAAACGTCGCCAAATATGTCTGTTTTGAAACATGCGAGGGAATAGATTTTCACTATTGGTTGCATATCACCGCATTTGACTACGTCTATTGATTGAAAGAATTAGGTGACGTTGTAATACGTAAGAACGGTATTGTCATGTATTGATCCCAAAGCCATGTGGTTACATATGTATTAGCGTCACCACAGCAAAATTTGCGCCACGCGAATTCGCGCCATGATATCAAAACAAAAAAAGATTCCTACGTGTTTCATTTGAATAAAACCGACTTGTCACAGATTTTGATGACGCAAATTTGGCTACTTTGACTTCAGTACGTAAGTACTGTCACATGTATTTTTGGTATTTACGTGTTATTGTTAACAAAGGATCGAAACAAAACTTTTTCTTGGCATAATTCACGTATATTTTTCTTAGACGAAAATCTTAAAAGTGTGTAACCCAATCAAGGTTTCAGAGTATGAAAACGTTTGGTCAAATTTGGCGAGTTATAACCATTTTAATTACATTTAAAAGCATGATACGGCCAACATTAAATAAATTTGCTATCTTTCAATTGCTTTGCTCCTCTTTGAATTATCGCGTTTCCTCGTAATAGTTCTCTTGTCAAGTATGGTGACGAAAATATAGGATGCCAACATGACAAATTTTAGCCTCCATTTGTATTAATAGTTGAAAATGCTATTTTTTAAAATCAAACTACTTCTAAAAAATATGGTTGATCTTATACTGCTGTCAGTAAAGCTGTTAATTAATTCTGAGAATCTAATGCGTTATGATTTGTCCAAAATTAAAAGTTGCCAATTGGCAGCCTTTGATAGCTGTCATTCCATCATGTAATAATAAAAGAATTTCGAACCATTCAGTCACAACCTTTTAAAAGACGATTTATTTCAATACTTTATAAAGCTTAACTAAGTTTTGAATGAATATGAATCGAGTAAATAGAAGAAATAGAACTTATGTGCTATTGCCACAATGGTAATGTTCAAGATAACTCGCTAAGTCGGCAACCTCGATTTTGAATATGTCGTATGAGCTGAATTGGCAAACATGTGCTTCATTTCATATAATGTCGCCAATAGGTTGCGATAATACGCAAATACCGTAAATTTACAAAAAGAAAAGATAAAGCACAACATCTTTCACGTAACAGTTTTTTGTTTTTGGTGAAATTGATGGTATTTACGTATTATCGCAACAATCGTTAACTCTATTAATAATTCGCCAAATAGCAATCCCGATTTCCTAAGTGTCGTACACGCTGAAATGGAAACCATGTGCTTTGATCATTTTCTATCGCCAATAGGTTGCTATAACACGTAAATACCAAATTGTTGAGTATTTGCATATCATTGCAAATAGTGCAATGAACTATAAATAACCACTGTATATGTCAACATTTAAAGTCCTATTTTGTTAAATTAACAATGTGTAACATGTATTATGTCAAATGTCTCATTTTTTTTATACTCTTGTCTAGTTATATTCTTGTGTGAATCTTTTTATGGCGATGTTTTGTGATAACTTTTTGTTTTTGTTTTAAGAGTTTAGTATAAGCTAAATATAACTACCATTGTTTGCGTGTCCTTATATTTTGTGAATCTCCTCTTTTAGAAGGGGTTTTTAAGGATCATATTAGCAGAAATTAGCAAATTTTACAAGCATAAATTTAATTTTATCAAATAAAAAAATTCCAAAAGGTTTCTAAGAAAATTTTTATGGACTTCAAGAAATTTTTTATTATTATTATAATAGAATCAAAGACGTAGGATCAAGAAAGAAATAAGTCAAATGCACTTATTTTGAGCGAAAAACGCTTGGTATGGGCTTGGGTAGAAAAATACAAGAAAATTGTGCAATATCTTCATTTGCTTGTTTTTCATAGATAAATAAATGAAAATGGGGGGAGGCGACGTATCAACTTTAACTGATTTTTTTTTAGTACATGAGTTGCGAAAGATATTTATCAATCGGTACTTGCAGTGATACACAATATCGACAAATCAGTTTCTGTTTACATTTAAACATAAGTAGCAATAAAAATCCTAAATATGTATAACATCCGAAACTAACACAAGCTTTAGAAAAAAGGAGCTTACGATAAAAAAGCTGAAAATCTTTCTGACTGAAATTTGGAAGCTGAGCTATTGGATAATTTCTGCTGTGTTAATTTAATATTTTTACTATTTTTAGGCTGCCATAATTTAATAATTTTAAAAGAAACATTGTGTTGCCAAAAGAACAAGAAAAAAATAGCATTTAAATTTATTTCATAAATTATCATTTTCACTACGGGAATGTCTTCGATTTTTTTTAATAACTTATATCACTTTACACAATACGGAAATTAATGAAACCACGGTTTCCTAAAACTGAATATCTCAAATCAATTTTTGTAATGTTATAAGTAAAACTGGAAACGTTATTTAAAGGATGACTTAACACATATTAATGCATGGGAATAATGATATAAATACATGGGGGTTGTGATATAAATATTGCCCCCTATTCTCACTTAGTTCCAGATCAAATTAAAATTACAAATTACATAGTTATTTTGACCTAAGATTGTTCCTTTATTTCTTATTTAAGATTTTAAAATTTTGAGGGGGGGGGGTTCTTTAATTGAAATTATTTACGGTAAAAATTGGATATTATCAGAAAAAAATAAATCTTAACTTTCCATCAAATTCTACTGCAAAAGAATAAATTGTTCAAGCGAAACAAAATAAACAGTGATGTAACTCTAGGCAAAAAATAAAGTCGGAAATTCCACAAATAATGCACAAAAAATAAGATTCAAAACTGGTTTCATTTCCCGTTAATTCCGCTTATCTGTATTATCTAAGGAAAATAATATATTGATATACACCTCCATTTTAGTATTTTTAAATTCAGTTACGTCAGTTTTGAATTTGCAAATTCTTTGGGGTCCTCAAAAAGTATTAAATCTGTACAACCAATAAAGCTTGTTGGTAATGATCGATTCCTATCATGGAAAGTGCCATCAAATTTCAACTTTAAAGAAACACTTAGGACAATTTTTTTAAAAATCATTTTTATCACAATATCCTCTATAAAATCTGTAACCCAACAATCAATTCGAGAGTATTATATTCTAAATCAGGGGTGGCCAAACCAAATGACCTTACGGGTCACTTTGGAAAATTATTATAATATCGCGGGCCGCATATAAAAAGAAAATATTTATCTTTATATCAGATTTGGACCCATAATGAACATTTATTGGAGTAAAACTTTAAAACAGAATGAATTTTTTTTCATTGTTTTTCCTGTACACAAACATAGGCAATATAATAATTATAATGCTATGATCGGATATTGTTTACCGTAAAATCCAGCATATAACGCGCATCTTTAACACAAAAAAAATAAGATCAAAATTTCTGCGTACGCCTTACACGACGGTTATAAAAATGAAAGCTTTGAAAATGAAAAAATATGAGCATAGAAAAAAAATAAGATTTATACATTTATCGAGAAATACAGTTTATTTTTAAAAAAATGGCATTCCTAATGATCTTAAAGGGTTATAGATCTAGAAGTATACTATTTTTTCCCCCTAAAATTTGAAAAAATACCTCAAATACATGACTTCAAAACATGAGAGTATTGCGCATGCCCATTTAGATTTCTTCGTAAAAAAGGGGTGCGCGTTATACCCGGCGAATGTACCTAAAAATTAAAAATTACAGCTTGAAAGTATAGGAGCACGTTATACGCCGGATTTTAAGGTAATTTAATTTAATTAGTGAGATATTTGTTTCTCAACTCTTTCACTTATTTTTTGCAAGTCGATCGTAATTTGCACATCGTAATTGATATTGCAGATTTTCATCATTTAAGTTTGACTGCGATTTATGTTTGATAAATTTCATTTTCGACAAAAACGATCCGCAGGTGTAAGTTGATCCAAAAGCGCTCACAGCTTTTTGTTTTGTTTTTGTGCCAGATCTCTCAAATTGGAAATTTTTTGAAATGCTGCAATGCAATACTGCTCACTTCTAAGTAAGTATAAAAACAGAAGCAATGTGATATAAAATAAAAATAGTTTGGGACTTATTTATCATAAACATTACACTAAAAGCAAAAATATTGCACAAAATAGTCGTATTTTGTAAAGTTGTGATGATTCTCGCGGCCCCAAAAATATTCCAGGTGGGCCGCATGTGGCCCTTGGCTGCGGGTTGAACACCCCTGTTCTAAATCGTAACATCAAGGTAGCCAGAAATATATTTCTTTCCACCATGATTCCTCTCGTATCGAAGGAACATTCTGTATTTATATACTGCAGTGTTCTCATGGAGTAATATTTATATGTCTTCAATTATATTATTATAAGCATAGTAAGCATTAGTTAACTTCTCTTTTGTTTTTAAAAACTTAGAATGGGAATGAATATTTCTTGAATTTAACTGAAAAATGTGTGTAAACTTATTCCCCATACATCGCTTGTTATTTACGAGGGGTGATTGATAAGTAAGATTCCCAATAGTATAAAATAAGCTTCCGACAATGTAAAATAATAACAGATGTATCAGAATGAAGGAAATTTATTACTGTTACATATTGTAAACTCAACATAGGCAATACTAACAGCGACATATTTTTTCAATCGTTCTATCTATTTATTCATTCCGTCCATGAAGAAAGATTCAGGTTGGCTGTGTATCCATTTGCGCACAGCTGCCTGAACTTTGGAATCATGGATTCGTCATTATGACCCAGAAAACAAGAGGCAATCCATGGAATATCGTCATCTTGGTCTGTGAGTGTCAAGAAATTCAAAACTTTAATGCCAGCAACAAGTCATGCTCACCATCTTTTGGGATGCAAGTGGTGTGATCTAGACAGAAATTCTGACTAAAGAATCGACGGTGAATTCCGACAGGTACTGTGCAACGTGTACTGTGTGCGTAAAGTGCAACAATACGATCACTCAAGCAACGCATCCACAGAATCAGATTGGAAAAAAACATCTTTCTTTTGCATCAAGACAATGAAACACCGCATTGCAGTGCAGAAACACAGAACGTCATTGGAAAACTGAAATTCACAGTGGTTCCACAACCTTCTTACAATCCAAATTTGGCACCGTCGGACTTTTGGTTGTTTCCGAAATTGAATGTGACGTTGCCGATTTTTCAACGGATGCCTAAGTTCAGGAAGCCGTGCGCAAATAGATACGCAGCCAACCAGAATCTTTCTTCATGGGCGGAATGAAGAAATGGATAGAACGATTGAACAAATGTCTAGCTGTTAGTAGTGACTATGTTGAGAAATGAGTTTACAATACGTAGGAGTAATAAATTTCCTTCGTTTTGATACCTCTGTTATTATTTTATACTATTGTAAATCTTACTTATCAATCACTCCTCGTATGCGATACCATAATTTCGGATTCTCTGGAGCTATATACTGAAATATGCATTTACCATTCAAATAATACTTGATGAACAGACCAACAGTGGATTTCATTCTCAAGCCAACTGAAAAATTTAACTCCATGCATTTTTCTTCAGATTTCATATTTTAAATATATTGTATTAATTTTGTATGCTAGTTTTAGAAACTAATTAAATATTTAGATTACAGTATATTCCGGCATATCACGCGCACTTTTGGTTACGAAATCTGAAATATAAATATAAGTTCTTATCTTTTAAAGTCCAGAAATAGTCTATGGAGCGGATAATGAAAGTATGGAATGAAATTAAACATGACATAATTAAGAAATCATTAAAAATATAATACATAGCAATTAAGATGGAATGGAAGACTATTATTATTATTTTGGATCAGAGTTAACAGTGATGGTGAAAAAAATACAATAAAGTTCGTAGATGTGCATGAAAATATAACCGAATGCAGTTTTCTTTATCAATCGTCTGCATTATTTATAACTGCCTGTTAATTCTGTTGCACCATCAGTGCAAGCCGTGACACATTGTGATCAAATAAGGTTACTTGTTTAAAAAATGGATGAATAATTAATAGTTTTTGTCTTTTGAGCATGCTACTGAACTGTCCTACATTTAAAAGCCATGTTATGTACATACTCAATTGCAAATTTTACCTAAAATTAACAAATGCAATTTGTAAGCAGAATTATAAAATGACCTTAGAAAGCAATAAAATTGAACAACAGAGGTACGAATAAAAACAAACTACAGAGGTCTCACTGCGGCCGCAATTTAAAGATTTAATAGCAGGAGGAAACAGAAACGATAAAAAAGCTGTAATAAAGATAGCCACTATAAAACATCAGATCAACCCAAGTTCCCACCAAAAAGAAGGTTAGATGGTATAATTATATTTCACATCTAACTTGCTTGCCTGTATGCCAAAGTATAAGAATTATATAATGCTAGAAGTAACTTTTTCATTAAAAAAAAATTCTATTTTTGTAATATCTCATATTCCAACTTTAATGGTACCTGATATTTTCTGAAGAAAAGTCATATGTATATATGTATGCCAAATAAAATTTCTTTGAATTTAGTAACTCATAAAATATCTCTGCAATATCCCCATAAGCCCTGTGGAAGTCGCTACCCATATTTTGCACACCACTTATCTACACTACTAAAATACAAGAATAAACAAACATACATGTTTGACACTATCTTCTCACAAGTGGCTGAATACATCATACGTGCCAAAATATGGGAAATAATTTAAGGAATCAATTTTGATCATTTAAATTCAAAATTACATAGAGTTAAAAGTATATTAATTAATTGAATAGCAGTCTTTCTCTTGTAATTCACTTCCATAAAAATGTTACTTTTTGCATTCATATGGGGAGGCACAAAAAAATGTTTTCTTTGCCCCCTCCCCCAAAAAAATGAATATTAGTTTTAGTAAATTATTTTGCGGACACACAGGAACAGAAGGACAGATACACAGGCACAGAGAATTAAAAAATGCAATTTATTTGATAAATATTTTTTTAATATGCTTTTTTGTTAAAAAAATTAAAAAAGAGAGAAACGACAAAATATATACTATGTTAAGTACCTGTATTAAAAAAAAAAAAGAACTGTACTAATACACTATAAAGAAACTTTTAAAATTCAAATCAGTTTATTATCAAATCAGATACAAATATTTTGAGAATTTTTTATGGATATATATTCAATACAATACATAATAGATTTTCTATTTAAATATAAGAGAAAACAGTGAATGCCCAGTTTCAAAGTTATGTTTCTTCTCATTTTGTTTAGTGTTTGTTCCAACAGAATTTTAGAAAAACAGTCCACCTTGTAAAGCAGAATATGTAAAATGAAGCCCACCTATTAGTAAATAGAAGAATGTTGGAAAAGTTAAAAAAGTATAGTTAAATTATGCAATAAAAATAAAAGTGAAAATACAGCTATATGTTCAAAGAGAAAGGTTTAAGATAACTTTTTTTTACTTTTCCCTGAATTGGTATTTCATTGGATACTTTAAATAACATTTGTAATTTTTGTTGGACAAAATTGGTATCACTGTTAATGGTTTAGAGGGAATTAAATCAGTGGCTTATCAAATTAATTAACATAATGAATTTCTGAAAAGAATTTTTTCCATTTTGGAACCTTTTGCTAAATTAGGTAGAAAATGGTTTAAATAGCTAATGTTCAAAATTTCATTTGAATCAAATCATTAGTCCAATAGATATTTGGAAAAATATTAGTGGTTAGATATTAGATTATATGTAAAATGATGCATAATTTCTCTCCCCCTCTTTTAATACAGCATTGTAAAATGAATTGTTAAGACTGGTCGACAAATTTCTACATTTTATTTCAGAAATGAAGAATGCCTATTCTCAATGATTTCAACATGCTAAGTTAAGAAATGACAACCCTCCCTTACCTCGGATTAGCTTAAGATTTATGAGATATATTAAAATAAAACTGCATACATGTTGAAATACAGGTTTTTTTCACAAAGAAACTTTTTCTAAATAGCATATTCTTCTAATTATGAAAAACACAATAGCACAATGTAACTTGACAGTTAGAAATACGATATTTTCTTTCTCCCCTCTTCCATGAGTTTACATATGTTTTACAAGCCATACTCTAACAAAAGTATAGCACTGATAAGCTTAATCTCCCTCAGTTACTTCTCTTCATATTTGAAACATCTGGATGGAAGAATTTGGTATGATTATTGCTTACAAAACCATAATTGCAAGGGAAAAGGTCAATATGAGAATAATAATACTGTATTTTCAAAATAACGTTACAGCCAATTTCTTCATAACATAAGAGCATAATGTGTTAAAGTTTCACTAGTTCTAAGTAATTCTCAGCTGTGTGGATTTTTAAGAAATTTGTTAACTATCATTCAGAAAAAATTCAATGCATTTTGTTATTTATCAACAGATAATATATCATAGAAATATGCATCCTTGATGGCCTGGAGATCAGTAGACCCATAAATAGCCTCCACTTACATTCTTTCTCAACTTACATACAGAAACTTCTCTCAAATGAATAGCTGGGGTAATAGATACAGCCCATGGCCTAGACTAAATCCTTCTGTTCTAATTTTACATGCTAAGATAGTGGTAGTATGTACAAATGCAGTTAATGTGGGGTGTATTACGGTATCCGATAGGTTGCGACAAGTTTTTTTTTTTAAAAAAAGGAGATATGGGGATTTTTTTTTTTGTTATTTTTAGATTTGTTTAGTGCATTTTAAGAAAAATATGCTAAAATTAAGAAGAGAAAAAGAAATTATTATTATTAAAATGGGAAAAAATAGGTACAAATTGACAAAAAATAACATAAACGCAGCCCATTCTGTACCATAAAGTTTATGAACAAATTTTCAATTCTGATATGTTATGTTATTCATTTTTTAAATGACCTTCACGATAAGAGACATTTTAATTCTTACAAAACTAGAGCAGTTTATCTTAGTTATTACATGAAATTGCTTAAAAAAATCAGTGATTATTTTAACATAAGGGGCTGTAAATTTTATAATAAAACAGTGATTGATAAATCTGAAGGTTAAAATACTTCTACTATTATACAGAACATATATAAAAAAAATTCAGTTATTTATTTTCAAAATCTTTTTAGCAATTACTGTCCCTGTTTGAGCATTTTCAAAAAAACATATTTCGAGTAAAACGCGTTTTAACGTAAAGTAATGGCATCTGCTTTTACAAAAACACTTGTAGTTTTTGTTGTAGTAAACGGAAAATGATAAACTTGGGATTTTTATAAAGCTAATAAGATGGCCCATAAAATAAAATCATAAAAAAAAAATTGTCAATTTTTGGCAAAATTCACAGTTTTAGGGTAGTCGGATACCTTAACAAAGTTCTTTAGGATTTCAGAAATGTCATTCATAGCTGTTCTCTCCTCTTGAAATGTGCTTCTCTAATATTTCGTATTTCATTCACAGCTGAAACAACAGTCTGCATTATGTAGCTGAAGTTTTAGCACTAAATTTCTTATTAAATTGTCACAGGCTTTCAGTTTGTGTTTTTATTGCTAATTTTTACAAGACGCTTTGCAATTTCAGAGCATTCCTTTATCTATTTTACATGTTTCTTAGAAACAGAAAATAATGATTGCTATGACATAGCAAAACTGTTTTTTGAATCATTTTGGAAAAGTATTTATTTATTTGGTTTATAGCTATTAATAGCTGTCATTATAGCTATTAATAGCTGCCATTTATAGCATGACAGAAGACATGATTATCATACATTCACAAAAATGAATCAACATCCTTTCATGTCAGTGACGAAAACAGAAATGTTCTCTTCCAGAAGATTCCATTGCTGTAAGGTGAATCCCTGCAGCTCAGATTTATTTATTGTCTGTTTAAAGTCATGTACTCAGTTAATTCATTATTATGTGATCTCCATTTATTTGTTACCACAGTGAAATCTGGATCTATAGATGTTAATGGTTTGGCTTTGTCATGAATATCAATCTTCTTCTGTGATGTCAAATGAATATGATTATGGTGAGGAATTGGAACACATTTACAACTCTTTTTTTTCTCTCTTTCAACCAAATTTTACTTATTGGTTATATCAAGTATATAACTCCTACAACATATGTATAAGATCCCTGTTTTATTCTAAATGGTAAGCTTATATAAAAGTATAATTAACAGGTGATTCTTAAAATTGTAGTATACTTCACTTTTGCAAAGTCAATGTGAATTGTCAATAAATGTAACAAAAACTGTTAACTTTAGTCACATTTTTGAGACATTGTATCTTATATAAATGCATTCACTCATTTATACACTGGAGAAACAAAAAGAAAATCTCTAATGTGTCTATAATAATGTCAGATTTCACAAATGAAACTAATGTGAATAATGAAAAATGATCCAATCTCAGATTGGTATTTGTTATAGATTTAAATTATTTTATGCTTTAATTTATTAAATGCTTATTAAGCATTTTAGTATATTAGCAATAAGACTGTTGATTGTTACATCCATCTATCAATGTATATATCATACAAATTTATAAATTAGTAAGACATGTGGGTATCATGGATTGACAGATCATCTAAATGCAGTGTAGTATTGACATGTGGTGACTAATGTCCAAATTCAAAAAGGCTTGTAAAATAATTCTTGGTTTACACATCGGCTTATGTATAGAAGCAGAAAAAAGCACCCTATATATTATAAATAATAAAGTAAAATAAGAACATAGGATTATATTTCTAGATAGTGAACATTTATGTTTGAAATATTAAAAAACCAGAGCCGAATTACAGTTTTTATTCTCAAATTCTTGTTCAGTAGCCACAAATTAATAGTAGTTATTAAACTACTTTGGTTTGTGTGAAGCTTCTTGACTACAAAGCAGTGTAATTAAGATTTATAAAGTAAAAATTGAAGTCTCTGAAGACGCTGTTGTTTTAAACTTGAATATTATCCAAACTATTAGAGACAATTGTATAAAATTTTGGATCTAAGGATTTCACACTATGAGAAATCCAAATATGCAAATTTTGGCATGTCATATTTCATTATCATAGTAGTGTTTTTATTCATATTTTTTAAAATAATATTATCTCCCAATTTTTTTTATGTTCCTAGACTTGAAGATTTTTTTTTTTTTTTTGCTTTAAAAATAGATAAACTCTTAAAAGCATTGAGCAGAAAATATTCTATGTACAATTAAGACACTCATTTAAAGACAGAAGACATTTTAATCCCCTTTAACTTGAAATTTTTGAATAATTAATCAATTTTTAACAAATGAACATGCCGAATCTTTCAAAACTTGGCATAAGACAGAATGTCCAATTTGATAATGATATGTTATTCAAGTCTCAATTATGCAAAGGATATAAGCTATTTAAAAAAGGCAACGAAGTTGAAAATCTGGCTTATAACTATTGATTGAAAACAAGTTTATGAACAAGTTAAGTGAGAATTAATACAAATGTATAACTTTATTTTTTATGAATAAAAGTGAAGAAAATTGGTGATAAAATGGGCATAAATTGTGAACGAACACAATGTATTCTTTGAAATAAGTTGCAATTTTGCAAAATCCAAGCAAGACGATTGCCCTAAATTTTAAATGCAAATCAAAAGGTGGTAAGAACAGAGATTTGTTTAAAAAAAAACATTTAAATTTGGTTAAGTAGAAAATGCATATTTGATGTAAATTTTAACTTATGGTGAAAGTTGTATGCATCACAACATTCTTAAAACAAAGTGATCTAATTTAGAATGGTGTTTAAAATTGCATTTAAAAAATGAAAAAGGCAAAGCCTTCATAACATGCTGAAAAAATTCTTACTACTGATTTTCTGAATTCACAGGGTATGCCAGTTTTCTCCATGACTGACATAATTTAATGCAGTATACAATAGTGAACTTTTGAAGAAGGTTTAAGCAGCATATTAGAGCAAGAGTGTTATAATGTAATCTATTACGTTCCCCTCCAAGATATTGTAAAACCACACATGTAAGTAAGTCTAACACATGAAAAATTACAGAAAACTTATTGATTGACAGTTGAGTATTTTTTCCAGATAATGTGGACTTTGCTGTTTCAGATTTCCCTTTGTTTGGACCAAAGTGTAAGAAGAAAGATTTACATCTTTAAATAAAAAGAATTAATACACATTTGGATTCACACATGTCTGCTTTTTCCAAGAAATAAGCTTTCAATACATCTTGGAAAAAACTTTTAGATCTTAAAGGAGGATACATAGAAAAAAAATTACTAGTGTAATTCAGGCAATATTTCAGAAAACATCTGTTAAAAAAAAATTCATTTATCTTTGATCTATCCTCATATATAAGGAAATCATCTGTGTCTAAAATCAGATTTTAAGAATTTATAAAAGGAACATTATTATTAGTACTATATATAAATACTACATTAAAATCCAAAGTTCTGAAAACTAAATAATAGCATTGATTCTAAATCAATGCTGGTACAAATATAACATGAAACAGCATGACACATCACAAAAATACATATTTCTTAATTTGTATTCATTAAATAAAATTAAGAATTAATTTCTAAGACAGCATGGTACTTAAACATTTGAAAGAAATTTCAATTATCAAAAAATCCAGACTATTGTGTTAATCATCTTAAAATAAAAATATTAGAGAAAATTTGAATTGATTGTGAACATTTTTAATACTCTGAATCTGATTTTGCAAAGTTTTTGAAGTTTACACATACAGCATCTTCTTTATATGAAGTAACAATTCTATTTGATATAAAATATTTTAGACATTACCAAATTTTTATTTTTTTTAAAAGCCAAGCTTTCTGCTTAAAGTATTTATTAAGTACAGCATAGCATCCAAAACAGTTTTTATCATAACAGTAACATTAGAACAACATTTAAGATAAGGTATTATTTAATAGTCTGTATTAGCTGCAATGTCATATTTTTTAAAATTTGAAATTGAATGTGATAATTTCATTGATTTTTCTTTTAAAAGAAACAAACTTTTTTTTTTTTAGATTTTATCATTTTTGAAAAATTTAACTGATTAGTTATATCAATAAAAAATCCAAACAAAATAAAGGAAAGAGTTAAAACAATCTTAAAAAGAAATTATGCCTCAAATTCAATTTTGAAATAATACTAAACTTTAAAAAAAAAAATGGCCTGTGGGTAAGACTGACATATATCCTTTTTTATACAAGAACTCTTAAAATGTAACATTACTTTCAAGTTCACTTAGTCAAAACACTGAAAGATGTAACAAATCTTTTTGATGATAATAAATTTCAAATGCCTGAAAAACAGTATAAATATTTGTCTTAAAATAAATAAGAACACTAATATTTTAGGTGGTGGTTAAGTCCAAAACAAGGTTAGTTAAAGCATAGCTTTCTATTGGCATTGTACTAAGAACAATTCACAAAGAGAACCTTGAAATAAATAGAACAATTCAAAATTCCATTTCTAAATCTTATAAAAGTAAAAAGATAAGTTTACATACCTTATTTGGAATTAAATATTTTAAATAGAAAGAGAATTGCTTTAGCTCCAAAAGTCAATTGATCATAAAACTGAAGTTTTTCTAAATCATTATTTAAAACTTCTTCAACTGTTATAACTATGAGTTCAGTAGATTCCTCAAGATCACCTTCAGTTCGCTTTTTATACAATTCTTGAATTTCATTGGTATTTAAATTGCATCTAAAAGAGAATAAATAATACCAAATATAACGATAAAGCATTTAAACATGAAAGAGCAGTGCACACAGAAAAAAATTCATGAACTGATTTTGTGTACTAGTATTATTTCATTTTTATTTTCTGATTATTTAGTGAAAAAACATTAGAAAAGAGAATAAGATGCAGTTAGTCAACTAAATTGATTGCCTATTAATTAATGTCTCAGAAGCAATATGAAGGCTAATTCTCAATCTTGATCAAGAAATGAAAATGACATTTGAGCTGATACTGAACTATAACTTCCATACCACAATAACATGAAGATTGAGTTTCAACAAATTTAAAATACATTTAAGAGCTTTGAGTCTTGATAAATTTAAAATACATCCACACTTCTATTTTTGCTTTATATAATGATATCAGAACTAGAACTTATCATTCAATAGAAACCATGCTTGCCATGAGCTGACAATTATAATCAGGCAGCAATACACCAAAGAAATGTTCTTAATAATAATGTGAGTTGAGCATGATTTAAATTTTTTTTCCTGGAGAATGTTTTACATTATTTAATGATTACTTTTTTTTATTAAAGAATATTAATTTCAACCCAAAGCTGATAATTTAATGAATAACATAGTAAGGGATTAACTATCCATAACTATGTTATTCATTAAATTAATGGATAATTTTTAATTATTTAGTAGATATTTTTGAAAGTAATATTTAAAGTGTTTGCACCTATTGAGGAGATATCGTATGATTTATAAAACTATTTTTGATTTAATGGTTTTGGCAAATATTTTTAGTAGCCCTTCATGTATATGTATTTTATAAAAACAGTTTTTGAGTTCAAGATACCACAAAAAGCCAAGCAGATAATTTTTTATAGAAAATTTTAAAAATTCATGAAGTGATTTAAAATGTTACTTCTCCTACAATAATTGAAGAACACACATGGAATTCGATTTTTAAAGTATTTAAAACTATACACAAAGTTTGTATGGGTTTTGTGATTGATAATTGATACTTATAAAATACTTTTTTTAATAAATGCTTATTGAAAATTCCTTAAAAATATATAAATTCAATTCTTTTTTTTAAAAAAAAAGTATTGCATAGATTTAAAAATGCCTTTCAACTTTTGTTACATGTATTAACCCCTTAATGGTCCCATAATTTTGAAGAAAACAGTCATAAAAGTGCATATTTATTTTATTCAAGAAAATTATATAAAACTAAGTAGATGTACAATATATGTATTTATTTTCATAATTCAAGTAAATGTTTATTTGATATACAAAAAATTAATTTTTTAAGAAAAGCCAATGCTTAGGGTTATTATGACGGAATGTTGGTTTTTTAGCAAAGAGAAAAAATTAGAAAACATGTGTTTTAAAAATTATAGGAGAACTTTATTACACTTATGCATAATGTTAACGCACATAAGAAATTTTTTCTTATGAGATAAATTTCAAAATATGAGATGCAAAGGCCAACAATAAAGGTAAAACAGAAGTAATAGAAAAATAAAAAAATACATAAAATTAAGTAATAGAAAAAATTTAGTAATAAATATCAAAGCATTTGACACAATAGAAAAAAGCTTTAGCATTTGAATGATAAAAACAAGGTTTTTCTTTTTCTTTTTGAGATAATTCAATTTAAAGTTTTTATTTGCTATTAGGATGTGAATAAAAATGAACATAAATGTTATAATTCTAGTTATTTTTTAACTTGTGAGATTATAGGAAAATATACGAAAAATAAAACATGCTAAGAAAATTTGATTTGTTTTTTTTTGACTGATTTTTATCAATTGAATAATAGTGTAACCCTCAAGAGAAAAACTAAACAATGAGTACTTTGACAACATTACAGTCCATAATTTTTTAAGAATATTTTAGCTAAAAAAGGTATCAATTCAAATTATTATCATCTTAATTAAAATTGACTAAGTACATTGGTGGTAAAATAAAATGGATGTATAGGCATAATACATACTTTAGATAAAATTCCAACGAAGGAGTTTTTAGCGTTATTGGATTGTAACTAACACCCAGTAGAACAGGAGATGAAAGGTTCATTAAAGGTATATTTACTTCTTCTGTTATTTCTTTGAGAATTGAATCAAATATCTCCGCAAGTATCAAAGATGGATCCATAGTTTGAAAACTTTGCCCTGTTTTAGCAATTACATCCTGTAAGAAAAAAAAATTTAAACCAAAAATCTTTTAGAAGTCTAACTCAACAAGAGAAAGTTCATATTATTGAAATGAAATACCAATTTTGTTACACATATGTATTCACTTAAAGGTTATGATAAGAGAAATGGATCCCTTAGAACAATCCCTCAGTTACTTTTTTTAACAAGAAATTTTAAAAAAATTTATATTTCAAACAGATATAAAAAAGAGTTGAGTACTGATTGATATACTGATTTATTTATTCCTATTATATTTATTACATCTTATCAGAAGTAATAAATATAATAGGAGACAACTCAGAATGTGAAAGAGAAAGTTATTTTGAAAAAGAAAACAAGTTTGCTCAACATTTTGAAGAAAAACAATCACATTTAAATATTTTTTTTCTCACATAAAATAAAGTCATTACTACAAATTGGGAACATAATTAAGTAGTGTATAAAAAAAGAATATTATCATTAAATGAAAAAAAACATATACAAGAAGATTTAAAAAACTTGACCATAAAATTTTTTTATGAACAAGTGTAATAGGAAATTAAAAATTATGGAATATAATATCTAGAAATAGTGGTTGTTACCTAAATATAGCTACCAGAAATATTTTTTAAAAAAAAATGTTGATGAATAAAGACCCTTAATTAAAAGAACATAATATTTTTAAAAATTTCTGAAAACTTGGAGCTTTAGCTAATATTTAGAGCTTATATATCTCTTTAGGAAATGAATCATTCTCTATGAAGCCCATAATGTATCATAAAAGGTCAGAAAAGGCTATCATTAGCCAATTTAACTGTCTTCTAAATTGAGATTTAAATTAGAACTATGATTTTACATATTATCACTATTTCTAAAAACAGTTTTAAAAGAAACAAAAATTCTGGATTGAAAAAAAAATGTAAAACAGCAGAGCTATGAAACATATAATTTTCACAGAAAAATATTGCTTACCTACAAAAAAGGGAGGAAGGAGATAACTAAATATCGTAAATATAAAGAAAATGATTAAATGTGTCACCTATTTATTTTTACATGAAAGTTAAATGGTAGCATTAATACATGTATCACACAGAATAACAACCATAAGATTTTTTTTTCAATAATTTTTTGAACCCATAAAATGTAATTTCTACTCTAATTGATATTCTTAATTTAGGAAAAAATATCTACATCAGGTTCAGGATGACCACCTGGACGATCTATAAGAAATGGAAATTCAGCACACTGTCCACTTCGTCTGATAAAAATAATATTGTTATCATTTGTTACAACAAGTCCACCAACACCTAAAGGATCAGACATGTAAGCCTGAGAATTATTGAAATCTAGTACTCCTTGTTGCACGAAAATTTTTGAGCCGGATGAACAATTGGTACCAATAAAATCCTTGTAACTTGTCAAACCTAACAACAACTTTACTTCAGGCGACATAAAAAGGCTTGCTTCTTGCATTTCCAATTTATGTAGTCGAAATTTTGAACCATTCCAAATGGAAATTCCAGTTGAAAGTTTCTTATTCCATTCATTTTCAATATTGTCTGATATAGATGGAAGTGTCTGCCTGCTATATTCTCCTCGCCACTCAACTTTAATGGAAGATGTATCAAGACCTTTACCAGGAATGCATAAAATCTGTATGTAATCTGTAATTTCCATAATAGAGAAATAGGTATTAAAAATTAAAATTTCGATTTGCACGTATATAAACTGTTGAATTCTGAGCTACGAATAATTTGAAATAAATCTACAGTTTTAAAAAAAAGTTTGAAATATTATGAGTTTAAATTTCGTAACTTCCTGCATTTGTTTACAAATCTCAACAGAATAGTTGCCAATTACGAATATCAAATATTTGCAGTCAGCTGATTATAAACGTCACAGGTTAGGCAAAATTTCAACACAACTTTGACTGTATATATCAATGATTTTAAAAACACAAAATAAAGAAACTTGATAAAAAACACAAAATAAAGAAACATTAAATTATTATAATACTCTTTTCAGCTCAAGAATTAAGTTAGCAGTATTTTATGGATATCTATCCCAATATACCATAGTCTTTGAAAGTTATTTGACTTAAAGTGTTTCCTGAACTACATGATTCTTAACCGAATTTATTTTCACAAAATAAAGCACAAATCAAACATTTTATTTATTTCAGTAAATGTTATTTTGAAATTTTACATAATAGAATTCTAACAGAATCTAATTTGAGGGATTTATTTGTAAGCAAAAATTCAGCTACGTCGATGACCAGTAATAAATTGATATCATATACATCTTGGTTTCAAAATAAAAAAAACATAATTTTTTCTTAATTAAAGTAGCATTGACCTCTGTCTTAATTTTGGAACCGCAACACACATCTTATTCTCAATAAGAATTCCTAATAGAAATAGACACATACACGAATCCTTCAAATCAGCAATTTAAGATCATAAACTTCGTGTTTTTTTATCTCCACTTCCCTCTGCCCTAAAAATCAATAACAAAAGTTTCAAATACCTTTTTGGAGCAAATTGGAGATTTTCAACCTCTAGTTTCTTGAAATATGAATTCTGAGATCGTATATCAATAATATCTCTAACTTTTGAATCAAATTTGAATTTTTTTACTTGTATTTTTACGCCTTCACTTCACTGGGTATTTCAAAATGTTGTACAGCTAAATATCACTTTCATGCTATGGAATTAAGCAAAAACCGTGGATTAAGCTTCGATTGTATTCAAAAGCATTCTTATAAACCTCGCTCTTGATTTAAAACAGACAGGAGGAAATTTCAAAAACATACGTTTATTTATTTTCTAAGCTTCCATATCCCGCTTGCTTAGAAGTCGATTTCCACCAAATTCGCAAATACTCTACTTAACAAAAGAAATATGTTTGCCAAAGATAAAGTCTGTAAGTCAAATAGTTTAAAAAATGGGGATTTTCTTTAAATCTATCCCACCAAGAAAACGAGGGGGGGGGGGCTTTCCTTGGAAAATCAATTTCCGAAAAACCCGTTCTCAGCGGATCCTTTTACTCAACAAAAGAAAAATGCTTGCAGACTTTCAATTTTGTGGTTCTCACAGTTTAAAAACAATTTTTTTTCTATACTCCCCCTTCAACCCACCTAGGAGACTATTTCCTCAAAAATTATTCTCAGCAGATCTCCACTCAACAAAACAAACGGGCTTGTCAAATTTCCAGTCTGTAGACAGCAGCGTAAAGTACACCCCTGCATCGTGGGAGGGGTGTACAAAATCTTACAAGGGGCCCAAAGCCTGTCTGCTACCAAGTACCTATACTTTGTAAAATCCAACTTGGTGGCCCAAAATCCGACTTTGCAAGGGGGACCAAGTGTTCTCCGCTACGCCACTGTCTGTAGGTCCAACACAGTTCCAGGGATCTCGTGATGAGTGAGTGAGTCATTTTTATCCAAAATATTTATAGATAGATTGATCGATAGAGATATCTATTTAGTTATTAGACAAACATGGGGGACGATAGAGATTTTTGTTCTCTTTTAGTCCAACTGGTTTGGCTTTAAAGGCTTTTACAAGATTTGGGCATCATATTAAGTACTGATTCTTGTTAGAACAAAATATGCGTGGTTTTTTTTACCTAGTGTAACTTTGAAGTGAGGTTCCTAGAGAAACAAAAAATAAAGGTATTATTTCTTTAAAAAAACTTTCTTTTCTTCTCAACACATTTTTCTGGCTTCAAAACATTCTTCTGAGAAATGCTTCTAACTGCAAAAGACACTAAGTAAATTTCCCTTACCTATGTTTTTTTTTCCTGTCGATGATTAACAATGTAGCAATTGTAAAATAATCATCCACTTCATCTGTCATTTAAAAAAAAAATCAAACTAGGCTTAAGCCCATAACGGGTAAAACCCACCCAATTCTTCGTCATTCACTTCTTATTATAGGAAATTCATTAAATTCTCGAGAACAATTTGTAGCTTGTATGGCTTCTTTCACGTTTTTATTTCTTTCAAACGCAAGTAAGATTTATTCTCGGAAGCAAAACTTGACCAAGAGAGGCCTGGAAGCCACCGTATTTTTCTTTTGTACATCGTAGACTCTCATGCACTCGAACCTTGGCTTCAATTTCATCATACAATCTTGATAGATAGTTTTTATTCGCATAATAAGGATAGCATCTCTCATCATTGAGGGCCGCGTTAACCTAGTGGTCAAGGTATCGGATCGTGGCTGGCATGTCATGAGTTCGAGCCCAGTACCACTAAAGTGCCACCGTTTAGGGGAGCGATGCACGTTAAATCTGTCGAGAGCTCAAATTCCTCCCGTTGGTGTGGTAGTTAGGAGAGGGGGTGCCAGCTTAGGTGTCGTCCTCGTCACTTGACCATGGTTCAAAATTATGAGGTACGTTGCCAAAAGCTCTCGTGTATAGCTGAACAGTACGACGTTAATATTCCGTCATTCATTCATTCTCATCATCGAAGAGAAAATGATTCAAACAAATTTTCACAAGCAAATCCTTACATCCAAATATCTCGCGAAGCGGGTGATCGCATAAAGATAATAGCTGTTGCCTGAAAACTCCATAACACGAGCCGTTTTCGAAATTGGATCAACAGCTTGCGAGAAGTGCTGGAATTCACTTTCATTGGAGATATCACATCATTGTTAATCTCTCGGGAATTGATTTAAAATATTAAATACTCGTTGGGAGAGTCCTGTTAACCTTTTTTCAGTCAGGTTTCTGGTAATTTGAATTTCTCTTTTGACTTGACTTGCTTTTTCACTATCAATTTTTCAATTAACGAAACGCGCAATTCAAAATACTTTTCTCTGTAAATTTCAGCCCTTTGTAAGTTCTCTGCGTAGTTTTTTGAGTCTCTTCATTTTTTAAAATAAATTACTAAATCTGAGGTTATTCCAAAAAATTATTCTCTACTTTGCGCTTAAATTTATTTCAAAATAAAAAATTTAGCATAAGAAATCTTCATTTTTCGTTTTCTCTTCAATTCTCTGTGCAAGTATTAAATGAGGCTTTTAGTGACTTTCTTTTAGTTTTGAATTGTGCGGAATAGATTTAAAATTCAAAATATCTATTGATTGTTAAAATAGTGGTAACACGCTAAGTGCTAAATTATGAAATGTTACACTTCTGACAGACTAGCTGGAAAAATACAAATAAATATAAAAGTATATGCTCATGACTTATACACTTTTGCTTAGGTTTGCTTAGGTAACACAGGCTTGAGGTATAAGTACTCGCAATAAAACAGGCAGGCTACACTTTAAAACGCCTGTTTAATACAAGAACACAAAGAAAAATAAGTCACTAGAGCAAAAATAAAGAACCAGACGAAAATTTAGAGTACAGCTCAATGAAAGTCAATCAGAATTATAGTTTGGCGTGTCTCAGTCAAAATATTTTATTACTTCGTTCTTAACTTTTTAAATGATTAATATATTTTTGAATGACTTTTTTTGACAAAATCTCTCATTGCAATATCTGTATGCGTAGGATCAATATGCGTGCAAATTCTTAAAGTCATAAGATAAGTTTTTTGAAAAATATTCCTTTTTAATTAAAAATTGCACTTCTGGAGATCACAACGAATCCGAAACAGATCTCTCAGAATTACTGTTCGGTTTTTAGGCAAAAACCTATAAGGTAAGTATGAAGAGCTATTGAAAGTTGTACAGGCATATCTCTCAACTAGTATCATTCAAATTCAAAATATACGAATTATCAAAAGGAGAAGTATATACATGATTGAATATTAAGGATTTTTTTAGATCTTTATGATAAGACAGGGGGAATGCATTATTTGCATTCGAAAATTTCAAACGAGACTTTTAAATAAATCTTATTTATGCATTCTCTGAAAATTATTACCTTATCTTTCGTTTCTACCTGATTCAAATGTTTTCTTAATAAAATTTATACACTTTATAAATTCGAATTGCAAGTAGACAACGAAATTTTAATTTGAACTGGCACTCTATGATTTCTAAAATACTCAATATACATAAAACTACTTGAAATAATTCACGGATGAAACAGATTAAGTTCATGTGACGTCATAGAAAAAAAGCAAATGCAATCACGAGTTTCCAGTCAATTAGTTCATGTATTTCACTGTTGCTAACACTTTTGCCTTTTACGGTAATAATGCACATAGGTAAACAAAATGTATTTGATTTAAAAGTACAAATGTTACCATATTTTTTTTAAATTTTGAACACTTTTTAAAAAATTTTAATGTTTTGAATATCTTTATAAAATTATCAAATTTGAAATTTTATCGAAATTTCACAAATAGAATAACAAGCACAAGTTTAATAGTAGTTTTGAATTCAATATAGAGCACGTGATTGTATTTGTTGTGACTCGAAGAAACTATTATTCTTCGATTTCAATATTCTTTAATTTTTCTTCGACACGCAGGATAAATGAGGTATTTACAGTAATGAATTAATAAAGCTATTTACGTGAAATAACTAATATATCAGCACACTTTCCGTAAAGATAAAATATTAAACAGTTCTTTTCTTACCGTAAAAAACGCAACTACATTTAGAATATTCCAAAAACTTACTTAACTAAAATTCTGTTGCCATATTCAAAGTGAACAAACAAACATGAAACAAATGTTAAATAATACCAAACAGGAAATGTCGAACTTATTAGGAGTGGCAACAGTATTTATCAAGTGACCGCAATGAATTTAGTCTATTGGCCCACGAGCTATGTTCTCGCGGTGAGGAACAAAAAAAAAATAGCTGTTATACGAGAAGTACAGTACAAACAAAATAACTCTGGGAAGAATAAGCACATTTATTAAACATTGCTAACACCAGAAAATTAATTAAAGTAGTTTGTATAAACTTATCTAGGCTGTGTAATCAGAAATTATACGGTATGTTAAGGGATAGGTTGAATTTGAAAATGGACCATTTTATTTCATCTGGATTTTTCCTTTCCATTGAAGAGCAACTCATATTGCAAACATCTTTACCAGTTTTACAGCAAGAAAATAAATTTCTATCAGTTACCTTTCTTGCGAAAATTTTTGGAACCGAGAAAAACTATTATATTGCTCAAGGTCGAGGTGAAGATTTCATTCGAAATAAATTGAATTTTTACAGGTATTTATACACAAAAACGCATTTATAGTTTTTAATCTATGTATATCGCTTCTTTAAATTATTATAAACTATTATAATAAATATGAGAAGCAATATAAATTTCAAGAGTCATATCGAGAAATATATGCCTCAGTGTGTGTTTGTATTTATTTATTTTTAATAATATTTTTAGGACTTTCTTTCTATGTTTTGTTATTAAATATAATAATGCAGCTTATATATTTTTTTTATACAAATAGAAAAAGGAAATTAAAAACATCTTTTTAAAAAAGAAAATCAATTTATTTAAAGGTAAGTGAAAGCAAATAATAAAAAAGAACAGTGAAAAGATAGCAAAGAGACAATGCGACATTGTTTAAGAAATATAAATTATTAAATAAATGGTTGTAATTATTAAAATCTAATTTCCGCAATTTTTTTTGTTTTTGTTTTTGCTTTTTGAAAATAGAAAGCGACAATTGTTAGTGGACATTACCATTATGTGCAACTCAAGATGTGTATGTCATAGGGAAATGATGAATTTGGAATTTGATTAAATCCCTATTGGATAGGATCAATTCACGGAAGATGTTAAAATAAAAACTCTTTGGGTTATTTCCCTAAAGAAAGTTAATGATTTGATCAAATCTCTGAACTGTTTTAGTGAAAAGAGGAAATAATATTGTTAAAAAAAATTTAGAAGTATTTATTTAGAGTGTAAGTAATACAATAGTCATTGAGATACTCATTATTTATTCGAAACTAATTAACAAAAGAGAAATAGATACTCCAGCTGATATTTCCTTAAAAAAGATTTTTTTGGCAAAACTTTAAACATATTTTTTTCATGAATGTAAGATATTTATTCAATTTTTTTTCAAACACATTGTTGATTTGTTGAATTTTGAGTTACAAAATATATTACTTTTTTTACAAGCAAATATTTTTGTTTTACATTGTAACTTAATCCTTGACCTCTAAATAAGGATAATTTTCTTGTAATCTCATGCAGACTTAGATTAATTAGTGGAACTGTAGCGGTAAATGTGTTGTTGTTGTGTGAAGAGTGTTTCTTGGTAGCCAATTTTTTATAATTCTAAGTCAGGTACCGATTTGGTATAAATTATTTTTTAAATTTTATACGATCCCCACAATGTAATTTCCATCTAACAGACCTCCATCTACCTTAGGTACATGCAGCAAAACTGTGAAGTTCACAAACACATCATTATAAGTGTCTTCTTCAGAAAACAACTTCGGGGCCCCGGTAGCCTAGTGGTCAAGGTAACGGACTCGTGACCGGCGTGTCATGAGTTTGAGCCTAGTACTGCTGAAGATCCGCCGTGTAGGGGTCGATGCACGTTAAATCTGTCGAGGCTCAAACATCCTCCGCTGGTGTGGTGTGGAAGTTAGGAAAGGGGGATAGTTCAGGTGTCGTCCTCGTCACTTGACCATGGTTAAAAATTACGATGACTGTTGTCAAAAGCCCTCGAGTCGCTGAATAGTTCGACTTTGATATTCACGCGCTCAAAAACAACTTCTTTTATCTTTTCAGTCTTTTACAGCATTTTTCCTTTGATTTTAATGTTCTCTCTTTTTGACATAAATAACATAGAATTTTCGACCCATATCATTCTTCTATTATTCTATTCCCACATATTGCGTGCACCGGATTTTTACAAATGTCACATATATAAATGGACTTCAGTTGATTTTACTCTCCAAAAAAAACATTCTTTACTGACGGCTGCTTCCCCTTATGATGCAAGTAACACTACAGTCCTTTCAACTGTAGAAGTTGAGTTTCTTTGGTTTGAGTTGTCTTAATGTCGATTAAGAAATTGATTCAATTCTAGTAGATCCTCTAAATCTATAGCTTTTTCGGAGAGAAAATCAGCTGTTGGTTTTTCATGGGACATTGAAAAAAGTCTTATTGTTAATTGATTAACTATTAATAGATCATTTGAAGTTTAAGTATTGTAAATCAATTTAGTCAGATGCTTGTAGATCTTTCGAAGCTGAAACGCCGTTGTTGCTCCCTAAGGAAACTTCTGCTAAGTCTTTTGGTTCTAAAATATCATAGTCCTTCTAATAGAGAAGTAGATCCAAATATTCTCCAGTAACAAATATTTCAAGCAACTTTTTCGAAATATGTCTGGATTGAAGTCCGGTCTTTGGTTCTGTTCCACATAAAGTTTTGCAAGGCGATCGTTTTATGGTTTGATGAAAAGAGAAATTCTCTCTTTTGTGGAATTGAACAGAGTGGCAACTTAAAGCCCAATATTTTAAGTGATTGTCAATTAGCCAAACACATAACATAGTGTAATGTTTGAGAAAAATATATAGGTAGCGTGATTTTGGTAAAATAAAATTTAAGTTTAATTACGTCACAGCTGTTATTTACAGATTTACATTAATTTATGACTTAGTAAAATTAGATTATTTTAGAGTCGCAAATTCTGTTGTTTTATGAGGGAGGAGTCTTTTGGTGACCGTTCTCAGCGAGTTTTTCGCTCGATCCCCTTTTTCTCTCTCGGCCCTCTCTAGGGTTCGGGGTTGACAGCCGCAGCCCTTTTCTTACAGTTACATCCGGCCATGGGTGGACTGGGTTTCTTCTGGTGTGAAAGGTTGTCGGGGTGATCCAAGACAAGACCGCGCAATATATTTAAGAGTGCAGGTGTGTTACACGTGTAGTGATCAATTCTCCGAAAGAAGCCGATTCAGCTGTGGCGGGACCTTGATTTGATCGCTGAATGAACCCTTGACTAACTAGATGTCCAGGCCTACCGTTTATAATTTTGCACGTTGGCCACAGGCTTGTTAATTTTTGTATTGCATCAGCCGCAAACTCACGACCTTTGTCGCTTTGCAGTGTATAAGGGGACAACCTACTTCCAAAAATATTTTAATATACCCATTCTATAATTAATGAAGTCAGTGGTCGAATAAAGCTGAATTTCGTCTGTCTCGTGGTTCTAGTATTTTAACAGTCATTTGTAATTTATATTTGGGGTCGGTTGAAGTAATCTAAATATATATATATACAATTGGGTAAAGAACGATTTCTTTGTTTTTGGAAAAGTTTTTTTTTTTTTTTGACTGACATACTTTGCACAGCTTTTAAAAACTCCAGTACAACTGAAGTAGTATTAGGTATTTTGATTTCAATCTATACAGATTTTTTTATCTCTTCCTCAGTGGCAAATTGAATGATGTGTCTCCTAAAAATATGTGATAAAAATTTTCCTTTAATACTATTTTTACAACTAGATAGGGTTCAGACATTCTCTTCAAAATCAGATTTTTTCGTACCTACTTCCATAACATCGTGTTTTTTCCCGTAATAGTAATGTTTATGTGTCCATTGTAGTTTAAGTAGTGGTGCTAATTTTGATTAATCAATTATTACAGCTTCTTCTGTCCTTTCGCGAGTCCACAAAGGTTTTTCTTTTTCAAAAACGTCATGATAGTTTCATTAAAACGTTCTTCAGGTACAAATTTGATCAGATTGTTCTATATCTGAACTCATTTTTAGGCAGGTATTTAAAAAATACTCGAAATGTTGAAAGAAATAATAAAAATACACGTAACCTTTCTCGCATAATGTTAGGGCCCCAAGATACTGGAGGGGAGTGGAGATGATCATGATCAGGACCCGTTCAGGACCATGATCACATATATATGATCACGCGTTTCTTCCTCCAGGGCTTACGGTATCATATATGTGATTGCGCTTTCCCTGCTCTGAGGTCCATGACCACACCGGTGTGATTTGAGTTTGGAACGTTTTTAAACAATTTTTTTCAAGGTACTAGATAGCGGTAATAGTCCGTTTTTCTTTCGAATAATGTTTCACAAAACTCTGAACTTCAATATGTGCTTTCGGCTTCGAGTTTTTTAAATTAGATCCAGGATATTTATGGATGTAAGCAACTGCACATATTTGACTTTTTCGAAAGAATCGGGTATTTAAAGGTTCGGGATTTATTGGCGCTCTGGATTTTTGTTTATATTTTGACTAATTTTTAAAAATGGAAAGCTTATTAGCTATTTGGGCATCAAAAATTCATAAAAAGTCCTTTTTTTAAAAAAAAAAATTAAAAGGAAATTTTTTTTTAAAATTTGTAATTATTTATTTATTTTTTAAATATAGTGGGAAATTTTGTACTGTGTATTCAGATATTATCAGAGATAGCAAAAATTGTGAATTTTAGCACATTTGATTGCATTAAAGATTTTATATGAATTTTTAAAATAATTAGGCTTAGCAGTGAAATTCGCCCGATCCCATGCGTGCGTATATGCTTGGAAAGTGCGGGCCTGTGTGTGTGGAAGGGGGGAAACGGGTTAAAGGGGAATGGTAACAAGCGAAAATAGAGCTGCGTGAGTACTCTGATTTATTCATTTCATCTTTTCACTAAAACAGTTCAGGGATTCGATCAAATCACTTACTTTCTTCATGGAAATGACCGAAAGAGGTTTTATTTCAACATCTTCCGTGAATTGATCATATCCCTTAGGGATTTGATCAGATCTCTAATTCCATCATTTCCCTGAGACAGATACAATGCTGATTTTATGTTTGAATATGGTAAACGTATTTAAATAACTGATATACTTCTGCTTAATTTCAAACTTCGGAATAAGTTTACGAGATGCGGTACTTTTAATTACTGTATAAAGAATTTCGAGACTGATTCGATTATCTGACTATTTCATTAATTTAATAATGATATTTTCCTTAAAAGTTAGTGTTGATTGTTAATAAAAATAATTTTAATCTTAAGTTTAAAAAGAATTAAAAATCCAATGGGATATCCTAAAAATACCCCAAGCTTTTAAGAATTCTTTGAAACATATGGACCGTTTTCTTTGAAAGAGGTGCAAGCCCATTTTTCACAAAAAGTTAGTTAATTATAACATTGAATGCAATCTGCTAGGAGCTTTTTTATCGATGAACAGTTCCTCAAAAAATCCTGTAAAATTTTAATCATTTTTTCAATATAATGTTATGTAATAAATGAAATTACAAAAACAATTAACTTTGAAAATGGTAAATTTCTCCATATAAAAATATGAAATAGATTTGCACCACTTTCAATGAAAACGGCTCATATGTAACATATGCCTCAGAAAAATTAACTTCAAATTTGAAATATTCCTGAAATATAATTATACTAATTTTTCTGTCACATTCCGTAACATAAAAAAATTCTCGTAATTTAACTTTGCGAAGTAAGAACGGAATTTTATTAAAAAGAGGAACCTTATTTTTGATCGCCAATCCAAACACTAACCTTTTAGATTTAATTCCGTTTAACGTTATTGTAAAGAAATACATTTATTAACTATTCTTCAATTTATTTTAGTATGTGTAAGCTTAACCCGGCATCACTCGAGTGAAAAAACGACCTAAAGTTTTCGCGCAGGGTGGGGTGTGTCATACCCAAGTGTGTTTACATTGTGTTTTTACCGTAAAATTTGTATAAAAAAGTTAAAAAGGAAGAAAAGTAGGAAATACATCATGTTTATTGCATTTTTCACACGTAAATTTAACTTTTCTGTTCTCTCATAAGGGCATTCAGTGCATTGTTTATACACTCCTTTAATCGCATCGTGAGTGAGTACGATATTTCCACTGGATCTTAATTTTTTTTAAAATCTGTATCTTTTTTTAACTAAATATATAGGAGTAAACTTCTTTAAATTTAAAAAATTTCGGAATTTCTGTTTTATTTTCTCTAATTTTGTTTCCAGCAATAGTTTTTTTTCTTCAAAAGTTCATCTGAAAGGGATAAGATGTGTGTACCAATTATCTCCTTTAAAATTACGTTCTTCTTAAATGTTCTTGTATCTACATATAAAACATTTATTTTCAACTGTGTCTCCCTTTTCTGAATCTGGATCGATTTCAGTGGTGGAATCATACTTGTTGTAATACTCATTTGATTTTTCCTCATCATAACCACGAAGAGAATTTCTTTATCCGAAAATACTGTTGTACTATATCTATTAAGTACTGTATTTATTAAATTACTTAAATATCACATTTCTTCATCATAACTACAATAATACGCCATAGCTTAAGGAAAATTTAAAACGTGTTCATGTATTCAGAACTGTAACGGTGATTCACGCGCAGGGTATGGCATACCCGAAGAGGTGATATCCAAAAATATATATTTAGAATAATTCGCCTACAAGCTAAGGCCCCTCAAAGGATATGACCTTAAAGTCAGCTACAAGAGAAACTATCCATTTTCCAATAAAGGTTTAGAAGGAGCGTTGAAAAAAGTTAGACGGTGGGTATGATACACCTTGCGCGAGTAGTGCCGGGTTAAATTACAACTTTTAAGCTTTTTGGGGCTTTTAAAGTACCCTGCGTGACAGTAGAGTAGCAACAACCTGGAATCTTGCAGAAAAAGTGGTTAAAATTGACAATTGAGTAGGTTTTTTTGCACTATAAAGTAGCGTGAGGGATATTGGGGAAGGACCCCGCAATTTTTATCCTCGGTTAAATGACAAGGACGAAACTTGAGCTGGAACCCTCCTCTCCAAATAACCACGCCACCATAAAGTGAAAATAGACAAACAAAGTGAAAGCATTAAAAGTAAGTGACATTTATTTCCATACAATACAATACAATGAGAGATAAGAACAGGTGATTAGTAAATTGTTGTAAAACAGACAACAGTACGCCATGGAAGAAGGTTACTTAACAAGTGCATCCACCTGACGGATGGATGATTATTCCTGTTGTTGTTGTTGTTCATCTCCATGTACAGCCAATCTAGACTAAGTCCATGATCTCATTCACTCTCAAAAAGGTCAAGGTCTTACAAAACAGAGGGTCTATTTTGTAAGCCCCGGGCAGTCAAGAATGAGTTCTGGAGATGCCTGACAGGCAGAACACCTAACACAAGTAGGAAAAACTTTGTCTCCATCTTTAAAAGTCAAAGTTCGGAGGTGGCCACTCCGGAAATGAGATAAAATAGTTTATTTCTGCCTGCTGCATTGAAGAGAAAGAGAACCACACACACCACACACACAGACGTTTAGTTTCATACCAGTGATGAGCAGGAGGAATAGGTGATAGCTTGTTGTTAATATAGGTGGAGTGCAGTTCTGAATAGGTGAGAGGGGCTGAGTTCCTAGTGGGTTGAGCTGTGCCATCTTTTGCTAGGGCATCAGTAATCTCATTGCCCGTGATGTTAACGTGCGAAGGAACCCATTATAGATAGATCTCGCGAGAAGATGAAAGGCCTTTTAGTTTCTCCAAAATAGCCACTCCTGTGTTATCAACCACCTTATGCCAGTTAGAAAGATGTTGGATGGCACTACGACTGTCAATCCATATAATAAAATCCATATGCTGTTCGAACCAGGAATTGCTTATTATTCCTCTCTCAATCAACTATCTCATTTCGTCCTCCTAACATTTTAATGGTTGCGCATACAGACGACACCAATCACAACTCTGATGAGCTTGATGAAAAAAGATAATTGGAAACCGGTGAACTGGGATGCCCCTAGTTTCTTAAGGGGTTGTTTGCTGAAGTGTATCGTGGGTGATCGGACATTATCTTGCTTATAAAAAGGCCACTAGATACTCATTGAAAAAAAGACAGAGCTACTAGTATCAGTAAATTACCTTATATCCTTGGGCCGTCATATTGTCACCAATATGTATCAACAATGATCGACCATCATAGAATAATTTACCCCTGATCAAGAAACCATATTGCCTCTCCTTCGGCGTGCTACTGTTGTATGTTATAATGCCTCTTTATGACTGATTATAAACGTCACCCTCAGAAGCAATACGAGGATTACTTGTGTTGAGATTCTATCTGAATTTTGTTTCATCAGTCGTTTCTCCTCTAAATATTATTAATTGTGCGGTTTTCTAAATATAAAAGTTACGAGCGGACTACATTATTCTGTGACTCAATTTATTTTATATTCTATTCTTCGATATTACAAAGAAGTTGCCTTTCACTAAAATACAAAACTTTTCCAAACATAGATAATAAACAAATAGCACGTGCAATTACTCAATTTTTAAACAAAGTAAAAGTACAGCAAATTAAACAAAGCTTTAGAAAATATATAAAAAATAACTTAAAAATGCTAATCAATAATTGCACGTGCTTTTCAGTTTCTAAATGAAAAGAAACGACATATTTCTCAACAAGAGGGCTTGTAACACTTGCGATGGATCTCGTAATTTTGAATCACCTGGCAATCAAGAAGTGAGAACGGCACCTGAGCTGACAACCTACTTTCTTAAGTTCCATAACATGCCAACGTGAGAAATTTCAGCCTTGATAGGCTGAACTTAACAACTCCTGGTGCAACTGGAGACCCTCTTCATGAAGATCTTTAGTTGAGTTTCTGTTGCGACAAAAACAACAGAGATCACTAGTTTGTGATCAAGATCATCAGATTTGATGTGACTTAGATGTTTGTGACATTTATGTGAATATTGACGTTTGATTAAAGTAAGATATTTTGGGTTGAACTCAAAAAGCTTAATTTAACATTTGCAATGTCTATAAATCAATTTTTCTTGTTCCAATCAACCGGTTCACCACAAATAGTCCTAATAGATATCGGAACATGCAGGACTTTTTTCATATGCTGTAATATCTCGTGGAGGTAGGTTGAAAGGGCGTCAAGTTTGCTTTAAGATGTGTCGGTAAATGTGTGTCCATCTTGCCCCTGTTGTACTTCTTAAACATGATGCATGCGTTTTTTCTTGCCCATTATAGGAGGTGCACCGTGGACGTGTGTAGTAGGAGGTTGTCCGCTGAGTTTTTCATTTAACCTCTCGTTAAACTCGTGCATCTAGTGTAATTTCCTCTTCCTGCATCAATCTAGAATTTTCACCAAGATGTTTTTCCTCTGCATAAGCAGTCATCGTAAAATCTGGTGTATAACACGCCTACTTTTTCCACAAAAAATAAGATCGGAATGTATGGGTGCGCGTTATACGCCGGGTATAAAAACAATACCTTTAAAAATAAAAAATAATTAAGCATTAAAAAATGTCAGATTTCTATACATATATCAAAATACTGTTTATTTAAAAGAAATGACATACCTTAAAAATTTAAGAGTTGTTGCTCTAGAAGTATGCTATATTTTCCACAGCATGAGATAATACCATGAATAAATGACTTCAAAGCATAAGAGAATTGCATTCGAATATTTCAGGTTTCTTCGAAAAAGAGAGGGTGCACGGCGAATATACCTAAAAATTGAAAAATGCAGCTTGTGTGGAGGATAGGTGCGCATTATACACCAGTGAGCGTTATATGCCGGATTTTACGGTAATTGGATTGCCTTGTCAACAAAGTAACCCGATAACCGATCCGTTGGTTCCTTCCCTTCTATCATAGTTATATATCGATTCTACAATTTGCAGCTGTTTCTGGCCATTCCTACTTGTGCTAATGCATTTTCACTCTTACGCAGAATATGTTGTAGACAATATTTAATTTAACAATGCTTAAAAAAGGTAGAATACCGTTTTTATATCTTTCTATCGAAATACATTTCATTTTGTCAGGGAATATGTTAGACTAATCATACTATGCTGATCAAAGTGAATAATACAAGCATATGGGAAAAACAATGTGAGTAGTTTAAAGGAAAAGAAAAGGAAAAATGTTTTTTAGTGGAAGCCTTTTTTGTGGCCGAATAATTATATGATTTACTTTTTAATTTAATGTAAAGACATTGGTTATCAATGCATGTATTATAAATTGTGTTACCTCACAAATTGAAAAAAAGAGATTTCACCAAAGCTTTTGGTAAATTTCTGAAATTCGTAATAAATAGTAAGCCATGGAATTAAAGTTTTCTGTTAAATACATCTTTACTGATTTAAAACATCCGAGAAAGAAATATCTACTTTTTTACGAGAATATTAGTTCTGGTCTTTCGGCTGCCATGAATAACGAGATATAGAATGATACCTGTAAAATGGGAAAAGATTTAGCTCCATGCGGAAATTTAGCTTAATATTCCAGTATGTACAAAATATTAGGCCTAAAGTTTTGGATGTAAAAAAAAAAAGGAAGCACGCGAAAGATTTAAGTAAAATTTTTCTTCATAGTTGAATGTGCAGGCCTTAACTTGTGTGTGATGGGACACTCTTTTTTTATATCAAATACTTCACAGTTTGAAATGTGCACCTTGAAGAGGTGGAATGAAAACAAAAAGATTGTAGACCTATCAAATTTATTTCCCGTTGTCCAGAAAGATGAAAATCTTTTATTTCTGCAATGAAATATTTTTATTCACATTAAAGTGTTGCCAGAAATAGTTTTCATGGAAAGCATCATTACATTGGATCGTCTTTATTTATTTTTATCACGTTGTGTGTGGTTTTTTTTTCATTTCAAAATATGAGAAATTACATTTACAGACTCATCCGTTGTTATCATAATAGTAATGTCTTTGGGCCTCTAAGCTTCAGCTTTAAACATAATACTACCCTGCTGTTAAGAATTCCAAAAAATGAATTAGCAATTATAATTAAATGCTTTATCCAATGGAACTAATGGTTTAACTATATAATTTATTCAATGTACACCACAATAAATGATGCTTTTTATTTTATATAACAATCTTAAGATTCAATCATCAATATGTATATGAAAGAAAAATTAAAGCATAGCATTTTGTTCTCTCTAGACCATAGGTTCTCAACGTGGGCGAGAACGACCCTCTGTGGACGTTTGAGGCTTTCAGGGGGGCGTTGAGATGGCACGGAGGGGCTTGGGCAGGTTAACCAAAAGAGACTAAAAAACACGCTGATTATGTACTAATAAAAGTAAAGTTTAATACTGTTTACCTTATGTTTGATTGTATACATTTAAATCATTCCTATATCACATGTACGAAAATTCACATATTTCGGTATTACGGGAAGTGGATGAAAAACTTAAAAGATTACATTACATTCAAACGTACATTAAATTGAATGATATAGTGCATTTTAATTTCTGTAGTGCATGTGGTGTCTTTGTCTGTGAGCAGTAGGAAACATGTTTCGTCCACTGCATTTCATGACGTATATTATCCAAGAAACATAATTAAATATGTTAACCAGGAATTAACGTGTGATTAGGCAGAAACTACCAATTTATATTTATTTTGAAAGCAATAGTTTATTATGAATTACTTCGTATCATTAAACCCCTGCCTGTCTTTATAACAAGTAATCTAAAAATCTTTTATTCCACTCTTTTAAATGAAGAAGAAATTCACAGTAGCGTTTCAATTCCAACATTATCCTACCTATGACTAAAATATATCATATTACACATTTAAATATGTTTGTGACAATAGATATTTCAGATTCGCAAGTAAAAAAACTGGGACTTTAGAAAAAAATGAAAGTAAAAAAATATATTCTTTTAGTAATAGGATATTTTTTAAAACTTAACTCTTGTTTTCACCCTGTATTATGTACACTCTTATTTCTCTAGAGGGGGAGGGGGGGGCGGTATAGAAATATTCACTAGAAAAGGGGGCAATATCGAAATATTTATTAGAAAAGGGGGCACCAGTTCAAAAAAGGTTGGGAACCTAAGCTCTAGACTAATTCATTGCTCATCTACATGTGGTCTCAGACAAAATGACTGAAAAAACTCTGTTTCTCAAACTGAAAGCAAATTTAACATAACTTATGAAAGGCACATTTGATTGTCCAATCTGATTAAAGCTACTGCGTGAATATAAAAAATTTTCATTTTCATTTGACTTAGTATTAAGACACGATGAACAGAACACAAGTGATAAAAAACTTAATTGTTTTACAAAAATAAAAAAGAAGCCTGATAACTAGCAAAATAAGTGTAGTAAGACTGCTTCCCAACTAACTAAAACGTATTACTTTCAGAATTTTACCACTCTGTTTGTTCGAAACGATTCTTTTTGTTATTTTATTTCGCTTACAGTTTTCGTACGATTAAAATCCAAGCAACAACTGTTTAAAGTGAAAGCTACCCTCTTTCCATTTGAATTTTTCAGAAATGTTTATTTTTGTGAATCAAAATTTATCGCAACGAGTTATTCAGCTCAGTTTACAAAACTTTATTCAATTATTGTGTTAAAATGACGCTCGAAGCTGTTATCTTCTTTCCGGTTAAAAATATCTAAAATGAAAGTTTGCTTTAAAACAATTCAATTGTTGTTTATAATCTCTTGTACCGAAATGAATCAATAAAAGAGTGAATATTTTAAAACTAACACAAAACTATTTAATTCTTTTGCTAGATCGAGGGTTGAAAGTTAGTTTGGCACAATCGAATATATATATATATATATATATATTAAGAATCTGAAGCATTTTTAAGTCAAACTTTAAATATGAAAAGAGACTATTAATTTTGTGAAAATGTAATAACTGTATGGAAATATTACGAGAGTGAGTCGGAAAAATAAGTTTCTACTGTCGATTGTGGTCAGAGTTGTGTATGAAAGTCAAAACATAGAATGATACATTAAAGATAAAACATAAATTTGTTTTTCCATATAAGTACCAAGTACATTGAGACATTTGTCATACCGCTTGATAAGCTTCAAAAAGCTCTCCAGGAAAACTCTGGGCTTTGCATACGGAAGAAGCATTTAAAGGCTATGGGCGAACGACGAAACAGGAGGTGAAAGAGCAAAACATCAATACACCATTGGGTAGAGGCCAACCGCGGTCAAGCAGATGGATTCGTAAAAGTTTCCTGGGCTTCTCAGACCTAGAGTTCTGTTGTTGGATGACAATGCGAGACCACACTCGGCGACGGCAATGCAAAACCATATTGTAACTCTTGATTGGGAGTGTCTAGACCATCCACCGTACAGTCTGGATCTCGCACCAAGTTACTTTCATCTGTTTCCGGCTTTGAAGAGGAATCTCGCTGGTAGGAGCTTTGGAAGCAATACTAAGTCAAACAAGCCCTTAGACGCTTCTTCCGTATACAAAGCCCTGAGTTTTCCTGGAGGGCTTTTTGAAGCTTATCAAGCGGTATGACAAATGTCTCAATGTTTTTGGTACTTATATGGAAAAACAAACTTATGTCTTATCTTTAATGTGTCATTCTATGTTTTGACTTTCATACACAGCTCTGACCACAGTCGACAGGGAATCTTATTTTCCGACTCACCCTGGTATCAATACAAATATTTATGAATCCATCAACCATATCAAATAGAATTAAATCAAACCAACAAATATGTAGTAATTTCAGTCTTAAGCTAATTGTTTATTAATGTCGCACTTGAGAGCATCAAGACGACTATTGATAATTGACTACGTAATTATGAATTACAATAAAGAAGCCATTTGAGCTGGTACTCTGCTCTCTTAATTTTTATATAACGCCTTCGCGATGAACTTTGATCCCTCACAAATTTAGCGTGTTTCAGCCTCGTCATATGTGTGTGTGCGACCCGATTTCGACTAAAACATCGTCAGCCACGAGCTCACATCCATAACCATTCTACTAACCAAATTTGAAAAATTTCGTGAATTTTTTAAAAAATATCCTTTAAGTAGTAAAAAAAAAAATATTTAAATGTTCAATTGTGCATAACTCCTCATTTTTCTCTGAAATTATATTTTTGATTAATTAATTACAGTTTCATAATTTAATTTTTAAAATTATAGTTAAGAGTATAATATTTTAGATTTAGCTGAGAAATTTGTAATCCACATAAGCAGTATATTTTATTGGTTTAGGCAGCTTCTCTTAAATTGTGGTCCGCAGACCCCTGGGGATCCACGCAATCTCTCATATAACGTTAAGATTTCCCACTTTAACAAACTCTGAAAGGCTTCGTGGAAAAATTGAAAGTTGTGTCATTCTATACTAGATCAATAAATTGTCTTTAATGAAAAATCTCTTCTGGAACATGTATTTCGATCAAGAATATTAAGTCGTGGTCAGAGGCGGATTAAGGTAGTTGGAGGTCCTTGGCGGTAGAAGGTTTGAGGCCCATGGGCTTAAGAATCGAAAAACTAAAATAGTGAAAAGAGTCGTTTACTTTAAATTCCCAAAATAAAATGTACTGCTATAATAAAACTCATCGGCTAACAAAAATCATAACTGTATATAAGAAAAATTAAAAACCTTACTTAAGAGCTTACAGTTTTGCTATACAGTTTGATTTCTCTTTGGCAAATTCATCAATTATTTTTTCTACATCTATTTTGTTCAAAACATTTTATTCTGTATATAATATGGTCATGTTGCTTCAATTTGTCTTTTCTCCCATAGTACTTCCTAAATTATTTTTATCACGTTTTAAAACTAAAAAAGATCATTCACCTGAGGCATTCGATATCAGTATTGTTAAAAATGTTTTCAAAAGTTTTTCTACATTAGGATTTCTTCTGGATCTCGATAAATTTCTTGTGGGGGTTTCACTGTATCTTTGTTTTTTTTTCATTTCTTGTTCCAAGGTGGCGTGGTTGGTTTGTCGCTCGCATTCTGCACTCATCAAGCGTGGGGCCCCTGGCGGTCGCCAGGTCCGACACCCGCTTAATCCGCCACTGGTCGTGGAGGGATGTTCTAAATCTTGGGGGTCCGTGATGTCAGTGTGATATATAAAGAGGGTCTATGACGATCAAGAGCTTAAGAACCGCTGGTTTAGGATATTTGAATACTTTCGAAACCGTGATATTTTCAAAAGGGTATAAGGGAATAACTCTTTTGATATTTATTGTCACTTGAATTCGAACATGCATATAAAATTGTTTTAAGAAAGAGTTATTACCATAAAAAAAATTATTTAAATAAAATTTTTGGAAACAAATAAAGAAAAAATGACGGGTTAAAAATGTTCTCTTTTTATAGAAAAAGTTTCCATAATAATATTAATATTTTATCCATATATATATCGAAGACTTTTGTACAGAGCCTAATATCTCGGAGTTTTGAAAATTAACATTATTTGCAGAGTTATTATCAATTGTAATAATAATTGCTGCTCTTTTTTATAAAAACTTCTCTACTATGATGTATTAAAATATGAATCAATCCACTTCTAAATAATATATTTCAAAAATACTTCTTCAGGTTTTTTATAGAAGTTTTAGCTATGTATAGTTAAATATTAATGGAATTTTATTAATAATTTAAATACATAATTTAGAAGTGGACTTATTCATATTTTAAGGGGACCTGGTACGATTTAAGCAAAGAATTTTAATTTAAGTATTTTCAAAATTTTTTTGGTTGCTTCCTATGTGTGTATACTATGTAAAACAGATTTTGTACTCAAAATTTCATAAAAAGCTAGACATTTAGTTTTTTAAGGAAATAAAGTAAACTTTGTGAAGTGGTTTTAAAATGCTACTCCTCCTACAAAAGTTTACGTACGCGCATGAATTTGACTTACAAGAATACATTAAACTATGTATAACAAAAGCTGGTATGGGATTTGCGATAACCTGATTGGTTTTTGTACAATACTTCTTTTTATGAATGCTTTTTGAAAATACCTTAAAATATGTAAGAATTCCGAGTTCAAATATTTTTTTTAAAAAAGAAGTATTGCATTGAATCAAAAATGCATACCAACTTTTGTTACATGTACTATTAACAATAGGTAAAAAAAATTCAAAGCATTAGGCACAATAGAAAAAAAAGCTTTAGCATTTTAAATGAAGACAAATTAGTTATTTTATCTTTCCGAGATAAATAAGTTTAAAGTTTTGATTTGCCATAGGGATGTGAACAAAAACGAACAACAAGCTATTATAATTCTGTGTTTTTTAAGTTTAGAGCTTTCAAATTTTGGCAGAGTATAGAAAATATATAAAAAATAATTTAAGTTAAAAAAATTAAATTTGAATTTTTG
The DNA here is from genome assembly GCA_019973975.1 of Trichonephila clavata. Classification (NCBI taxonomy): domain Eukaryota; kingdom Metazoa; phylum Arthropoda; class Arachnida; order Araneae; family Nephilidae; genus Trichonephila; species Trichonephila clavata. The sequence goes on along the minus strand of BMAO01015555.1, from coordinate 30,765 downwards.
ACAGATTTTTATCACTTGAATCGTATTTTATCCCTTTAATACATCAAAGTAGAGAAATTTTTATAAAAAACACCGGTTATATTTTCATTTGATAGTAATTCAGAAAATAATGTTAACTTTTCAAAAATCCCAGTGAAGGCTCTGCGCAGAAGTCACAGCTCAGAGATAGGCAAAATATTAATATTATAGAATCATTTCCTACAAAAAGATATTGTTTTGAAAATATGTCTTTTTTTAATTCTTTTTTTTTACCAAAAAGCTGCATTGAAATAATTTTAAATTGCAATAATATTCTTAATGCAATTTTATAAGCATATTCTCATTCAGGTGACACTGAGATTTTCCACACATTTCCAAAAATTGTTCATTTTTCAAAATCTTGGTTCTAAACCTAATTAGTGACCTTAACGCACACAAGAAACAAACCTAAGCTTCTATATAAACTAAGATATTTTATTTTTAATTATTTGTATATATTTTAGCATTAATACTTCGAGAAATATTACTTTAGTGATATTGCTTTTTGTTGTGAACAGACAACGTGGCACCAGCTTGTCTGCTTGGCAAATAAAATCACCAGACAAAACTTGGATTCCTTTTCACTTTTTTTTATTCTTGTCCTAGCTTTTTGGTAAGGTGCCAGATTTTAAATTATTTTAGTTAACCAAGGTTATGAAAGATTTGGGTAATCGAGCTGTAAAATTCAATAATGCTGACAGTTTAATGTAAATTAACTAATTAATAATTGTCATTACTTCAATTGTGATTTCAATTCGCTGAAATTTTATCAGCTTGTAGTGGAAGTTACCAAACTTAGCAAAAGAAAACAATCAAGCAATCATAAAAAAAATTAAAGATTTCTCTCTCCCCCCTTTCATATTATTGAAATCTATCTTTTCTACACTTCGTTTTTCTAAAATAATTTTCACTTATACGCATTTTATCAGCGATAAATGTAAATATAAAATATTATTTTAAACTTAGGAAGCTGTAAGTTTTTAAATTTTGCATGAAATGCTGCAATTTTTATTTGGTTTGGATTCTTTTAATGTAAAAAATTGCACATTGATAATTTTCAAATAATTTATAACTGTATATTATAAACATGAAGACTTATTTTCAGAGTATTTATATATATAGATTTAGAAACCCATTTTAACACACTGAGTTGTTTAATTAAGAAATGTATTTATTATTATTTTAGATAATAAATGTATATATAGCATTTTCTTCTGTATAACATAATATTTTTAAAATAACTTTGACTGAGACTTTTATGTATGTTGTGTAATTTCATTAGTATTAATTTGGTTTAATCGGCTTCTTTATCATTCTATGCAAGGCCAAATTTAATGTGAGTGCTTCAGAAGTTGTAAACAATACTAATAAATAAAAAAAAAAATCAGCATTTTTTTTCAGAGAAATTTACACAAAGTTTTATCGTTAATTTGCTATTTAATTCTTCATTATTTTTTCATTTATAAAAAGTTTAGATGGATATTCTTGGCGGTTATTGTTTCCCCCTTCTGCGGACTATTTGAAATGTTTCCATTTAGTCCGAACACGGTTCAAAGGAGATCCAACGTGTAAACACCGTTACAGAAAAGCACGAGAAGGAGGCAAAAAGGTTTGGGTTTATTTTGTTCTTAAGCTAAAGCATATATTTGCATAGTTTTTACATTTTTTTTTACAAAATATCCATCTTTACATGCACGAAGCATGATATATTGTTCGCTGCGGTACTTCCTCTTCATGTTGGTTGAGGTGGAAGTCACGCTTATTAGCCATATACTCGGAGAGATCCGGAGGCAGTAGTGACTGAAACATCCTTCAGTCGGACACGAAATGATGACCAATAGATATTCACAATAATTCGCTTTTATTTATTTAACGTTAAACGCGATTATGTGATGTGCAGACAAGATAATAAATTAGTAATATGAAATAGGTACTTATTTTAATGAAATGCAACCTCTGAACGTGCAAAAGAGAAATCTTCTAACTATTTTGAATGACTAGCAATTATGATTCCGGACTCCAATTCAGGAATAAGATTCTACAATTCAAGCAATGCTAGCGTGTCTATTATGTCCAAATTCCTCTACTCTTCATCTCCCTGACTATTTATATTCTATTTAGTAGTGACGTTCGTTTGCGTTTAGTGGAGTTTAGAGTAAATAAAATTTTAAAACGATTTTTTTAAAATAAAAACAAGACAATTTTCATGTTTTAAAAAAATATTTGTTGTCAAATGCTTACAAATAGGTTAAGTAATTTACATTGAAATCCTAAGAAGCTATACTTGCAAATAGTTCTTTAACATACTCTATTACTTGACATAACTCCCCGCGAATTCTATTCCAATGAAACTTTTATCATATAGCAGAAAATGTGAAATTTAAAAGAAAGGTTACTTTATTCGGAAGGAAGAGCAAAACTGTAATCATATTTCGAGAAAATTTACTTTCATGTTCTTACTTTTACAATAATAAAAGAATATCAAAATTGAATTGAACACGGAAGATTGACCCAGCTGGCTTTCTGAATTTTTAGTTAAGGGAACTTCGATCTGAAGAATATGCAGCTTATACATGCATGAACTCAACTTGCTATAAAATTCTTTTCAACTTCTATTCTGAACATGACGCTCTCGAATAAAGCTCATGATTATTAGTTGAGTCGTTATACGAAAAAGAAAAAATTATAATTGTTTAAAGTCTTAAACTGTAATAAGTAACATTTTGAAAACAGATATTTAACTTAGTTCCAGCCATGAATATTTTGATTATGACTATACTGTACTATCTCATTATTGCTTATGCTATTATTTTGATTAGCGTATATAAATTACAAACTATTTAGAATATTACTAAAAGAATATCTGTAAAAGAGATTATTAGTTCCTCACAATATTAGAAAAGAAATCGAAATAAATTATTTGATTTAATACCATAATAAAAATTTTGGGATGAAGATATTAATTAATTTTATTAATTAAAATATTTCATTATACATGCCTAATTCAGCATTTGAAAAAAAAACAATAAAAAAATCTTTTTTAAGTCCATTCCTACTTAGATCAAAGAAGAAATTTTTTATTTTAGTTACTTTTTATTTAATAGTTAAAATTAATATAAATATGTGTGTATACATATAACACAGAATCAGAATATAAGGTGACAAAATAGAAAGCGATTTGCCTTGCAATTTTCTATTTTCCTTTTTATATATGTTGTTGGACTATTTTTTGTTTGTTTGTTACTATTTATTCATTCATTAAATTTAATTATTTGCATAAAATAGTACAGTAAAACAGAAATATTATTCTCAGAAATTAGGCCATTCCGGGTGAGATTCAAATCCACGACCTTTGGATTAGAAGTCCAACGCGCTATCCATTGCGCTACAGGAACACAAGGAATAGTTTTACTTTCTATATATGCTGTTGGAGTATCATTTTGTTAATATTTATTCACTAATTTTGTTAATATTTATTCATTAATTTTTAATTTAATTAATGAATTAGTATTTGAAAAAACTGTATTAACAGCAAGTGTGTCATCCACTGCAAGTTTAAAAAAATGTATTTGAACTTGAATGGATGAATAGAAAGTATTTTATTAACGATTGAAAATTTGAACACGATATATAAATAAATATATAAATATATATATAGGGAGAGAGTGAACTAATAGTAAGAATTGAAAAAGAGCGCGGTCCTTTTTCTTACTCTATAACAATGAATAAAAAACGTCTAAATTTGCAACGGAATTTTTCTATGTTATTGTTTCCAGTATTTTAAAACAATCTTGCACTTAACATTTATACAGAGCGATACTCGACATTTTCTTGCAAATTTCCGCCATTATTCTAAGCTCATTATGAATATACCCGTTAATCTTAATTTTCTCTTGAGTAACATTAGTGCATCCATTCCGTTTCTTTAAAATTCCACCAACAATCCCACTCTAACTCCTTCAAATCACATTTATTGACGTCATATACAATTACTCGTATGCTCGTACTATGCTTCTTCTCTTCGTGAAAATCTCTGTTATATTTTCCCAATGATTCTCTCTCTTTGTAGGCGGAAATGAAAGAAGAACATCGTCTGAGCGCCTTCGTCAAGTTGATGGATTTTGAGACGGCAATTGGTCCTAAGAATTCGCTAGTGATAACTCCGAGTGGGATCATTAACAAAAATCCCTATTTTCAAGGTAATGTGAACTTGGCTTTACAACAACGGATTACATCAGGGGCTATTCCTTGGGATTACGCTTATATACTATAATCACTTAAGCAGTTCCTTAATTGGCTTGTCAGAATGAATCGTACTAATGGTTTACCATGTACCGTCTATAAAGATCTAGGTATAAAGGGTGTTAGCAGAAATGAGTGTGTTATTGCACTGTTATGCCTTAATAAGAAATTCTTTTTTTAAAAAATATTTCCCACTTTTAATCATTTTGATTTAGTGAATGGTGTGTTCATTCTATATGGAACTTATCCATTTCCCATAACAAAAAATTCAGAGACTGATATTTTAAAATACTTTTTAGAGATCCAGACGAAATGTTATTAAAAATGAAAGGAAATATTTATTTTCACATAAACTTTCATCATTATTTTGCTCTTCTAGATGAACTTTATTCTATTCTACTGAATACTATTCGTCTAAATTTGAAAAGAAATGTAGAAATTCCATAGGAAATTAACAATATATTTAGGAATTTAAAATTGCTGGTACGCAATAGCCTTAGTTATTGTTTGGAACTGATAGATTTGTACTATTAACGTATTTGAATAAGAGAAAATAGTTGATCGAGATTAGACAATGGTTTATAAATGTTTTTTAAATTTCATATATGAAAAAATTTGGATGTTTATAAATCCATGCTATAAGAACAATTAAATTATATCACCTAAAATAATGTAATCAAAAGTAATTATTTTTTTTTATTTAAGCAGTAACTTTTGTTTATTTTTTTAAACGGATTGTATTGATTTGCACTTAAGAAAAAATCTGCCTAGCCCAGTGTTTTTTACGAAGAAAGCTATGTACGGTAGAACGTCGTTTATTCGAATCAATTGGGACCGGACACCGTTCGGACACGCGATTGTTCGGATAACCGAAAAGCGAATTCGATCCATGCAGTATATGATACTGGACACTATACAAATATTAAAAATCATCACAAGCGGGGAACGTGCTCGAAGAAAAAGCAAAATAGATACAAAATGTCGCAATTTTACCTTGATTGTGGAAAATAATCACTTATTTTTCGCTGTACCATTGTACTCCTTCGTTTTTTCACTGCAAGGATTCTAATTCTCTTCAGCAGCAGTAGTTGAGTTGGACAACACTCTGATTGTTGTTCGTACCACTTGATGGCTGTATCTAACACAGAAACGCATCAGCATTGAATGGACCCTTGCTATTTTCGTTGTTGTTGTCCTCGTCTTCATCCGTTATATCGTCAACAGGAAGTTGCATGGAAGTCACAATCTCGTCATCATTTAGCATTTGAAATCCGTAGTCTTCTTCATCGCATGAGATCCAGGTTTCTGCATCAACAAAAGAGCACGTGTACTCCCCTCACTTGGAAACAAACTGACCTAATATTCCTCGCAGATGTTTACCAAATCACACAGCTGAAATTCCCCAAATATCCCTCACCTTGAGTTTTCCCGTCCCTTTTGGACTCACATGAAACAACTGTTGATCATTGTACTGTTCGAAAACGTATTCGGACTTTGGTTAGGATATTTGACGCTCCGGATAATAAACGTTCGGATAAACGACACTCTACTGTATGTCTTAATATAAATATAGTAAGTGAATTTTTTTTTTACTATTAAAGGAAAAATTTGATGCATTAGCTTCTAGATGACGAGTCTTTAGTGCCCTATTAACTTGAACTTATGACTCGACAAAAAACGCTGTCGATCACGAGTTTGTGACCACAATCACTCGTGTACGCGTCAAGCAGATTCAGCAAGCTTAAATTATAGCGACGCTACAATAGAAGACGTCATTCGAGAATTTGGGATAAAAATGTTTATAAAAAAACGCTAGAGATTCTTCCGGAAAATTTATTGCCATACAATTAATTTTAACGTTTCCCGAAACTGTCAGTTTCGTAAATGTGAGATTTGCTCGTATTTCTTTCATTTTTTTGGATTCTTAGTTCGAATAGACTCCACTCCCCCAACTTCAGTGCGTGCCAAACAAGGAAAGAATGTGATGAAAAAACAGTTCATGTTTTTTGTCCTTACCTTTTGCGAAGATATATGTTGTCTTTGTGTAATCTAGCAATTTTATTTCTAATGGGGGCTCTGGATTGGTGTTTTACCTTTGCAGACTTAGTACTTAGACTCCTCGGGAGTTATTATCTCTTTTTAGTGAAGAACCATATAGGGGGAATACCTATCACCACAGGTAATTTTGACGCTCAGTTTCCACCCCAGAGGGAGGCACCTGAGCTCTGATGGTGCGAAACCGTCTTAGGAGTTTAATTTTGCCGAGAGCACCCAAGCCAAATAGGCACTCAAGGGATCTTTTACATGCCATATAATCATACGACATGGGTGCTGTCGATTTTTTGCATCATGAAAATTCACCGACAGGGGCCGGGGTCGAACCCGCAGCCTTACAAGGTCAGCGACGAACCAACTACGCCACCCAGCCTGCGTGAAATCTAACCTAAGACAATACATAATTGTTCCGGTAAAGAGAGACCCCAGTGAACCCAGCCCCGAATTTACCATAGTTAGTTTAATCTTTAACGCCCAAAGCTTTACAGTATATATTAATAACAAACTATTCGGAGTTTTCACGCACTTTTCAAGGATATTCGTACAGAACATGTGATCTTGGAAGTTTCTGTAAACAATTTCATGTATATACATTTATGATATTCAAAAGTTATATTTTATTATTTATATGTAGTATAAATACATAGTCAGTATTTGAGATGTTCAACCATAATTTCGAAGAATTTTCCTCTGTTTTGGTTAGCAAGGTATAAAAATAATGATTTTATTATTTTAATCATATTTATTTAGGAATATTTCTTTGGCAAGTTTTAATTAAGGTCCAGTTTAAGTTTATTTAAACATAAATTACCTTTATCATATAGGAAATATGAAAATACTGTGAAGTTTAAAATATAATTTTGAAAAAAAAAAGAAAGAAAAAATCAAATAAAGATTAAATACAAATTTATTAAAATATATTTTTTTTAAAAAATCGTTAGATGAATAGTTTTATGCTGTATATAAATAATTTTATCAATACAAATGTAATTTACTCTTTTTTTAATATTTAAATCATAGTATCAATAGTATCTTCTTGGGCTGAAAGTGAGCTTTAATTCCAAAACCATGGTAGTCAAACACGAAATAGAAGCATTTGCATAACAATCGATTACTCATGTATAATATAGGACTGACTGAGAATATGATTTATGCTATTCCCTACTTCGTATTAACATAAAATACTCAGAATCAATTTAAGAGAAATACTGAACACTTTTATTAGTTCCATTAAAAAAAACCAGAATCTTATGGCATAATTTCATATTTGTAAGGCAAGGATTAGAAATTTATGTAAAATCGAAAATAAGAAACCTTTCTCAAAGAATTCTCATGAATTCAATTTTTGAAAGGAAAATAAATATGAAATACGTATTTCTTTCTCTTTTTCTCAATTCATTTGAAGTAACCCAGGGAAAGAACACGTATTTCTTAATATAATGAATTGAATAATATTCCCACTTTCATCGAATTTTTCATTCAAATGAGCTTAACTTCAATCTACCAAACGAAGTCCGGCAATTGATTTTAACATGGATTGAATGAACCTTCATGTACATTTTTTGGATACTTCTGCATTTTCTCCTTCAAACCTCCTAAGAAATTTGAATAATGTATCCAGCTTAAGTGGAATTTTATCCCGATTTCATATACAGAGAAAATCGTTTAACACAAAACTAAGGGGCACTAAAAAATATTTTTCGTTTTAAAAAAAAATTGTTAAAGGATATTGCAATAAAAAAAAACACCATCTATTTAATAAAATTAAGTTTATTAGAGTACATTCATTTTATTTATATGTGCATGTATTTAATAAAAACCAACGAAATAAAAATATTCTCAAGAGCTTAATGAACTGAAATACAAAATTTAGAATTACCAAAATCTTTACAGATTTTTGTTTTCATCTTCTGTTTTTGATCAACAACCTAAAGAATCTCCATCTTCGTTTTAAGTGAAAGAGCAGTTTTCTTTCCCTCTGATCTATTTTCCATTGTGCTCGTAAAAGAATTCTTCTAAAAAAAGTACCCGCAAAACTAACTTACGGATTTTTACTCGCATTGCAGTATACTTGCCACCTAATTCCAAAACCAACTGATGAGAGATTAGATGTTTTTGTGTGGCCGCGGTGGCCAAGTGGTCTAGGCATCAGATCATGCTAGCGTGTCATGAGTTCGATCCCAGTACCACTGAAGATCCGCCGTGTAGGGGAGTGATGCACGTTCAATCTGTCGAGAGCTCAAACGTCCTCCCGTTGGTGTGGTGTGGTAGTTAGGAGAGGGGGTGCCAGCTCAGGTGTCGTCCACGTCACTTAACCGTGGTTCAAAATTACGCGGGCCGTCGCCAAAAGCCCTCGTGTTGCTAATCAGTGCGACGTTAATATATTCACTCACTCACTAGATGTTTTTGTGTTGCGTTTGTAGGGATGGAGGAGGAAAGTAGCTTGATAAATAAAATTTGCTCGTGTCACAGGCTATTCCGAGGGTATTTCAAAGCCAAGTTAGCTTCCTTTCTACGAAACATGTGGAACCACACACCTCTCTTTTACGCGTGGTTTTACTCTTTTACTCTTCCCGCGTGGCTTGTGTTTTCCGTATTTTGTTCATTCCCAGAAGGAAAATCTTTTCGTGTTAAGGGATTTCCGTTTCGTGTTAAAAGAAAAAAATGCCTTAAAAACATAGTAGTATGTCGGGATTATTGTACTTCGAGTTAACCAATATTTCGTCTTAAGCGTTTTTGCGTTAAACGCATTTTACTGTAGTCAAATTTTTACTACTACAAAATATATTAAAATTAGAAACCACTGCATTTAAAATTAAAAATACAGGGTTATTCATAGTTCCCTCCGGGGTTTCGAAGCACAAAAGTAAAAAAACTCAGACAAATACAGCAAAAAAAAAAAAAAAAACTTTTGAAATAATAAATACAGAAGCAATTCAACATTGATTTATATACTTTACAGGTGAAACATTGTTTCATGTCATACATTAATGCGATAGTCCAATTCCTGCCACATTCTACTCAACATGGTACTATCACCTTTATTGAAAGCACGTGTTATCTTTTCATGCACTTCTGCTACATCACGCGTCAAAAGGGTACGAAGACTTCGTTTCATGTAAAAGATCAAGTTTTTGAATAAAAGAGAAAGGATAATATGTGCTGTCAATAGCATTTGATATATATATATAGTTCATGTTTGTTAGAAATAAGCCTTCAACTTGCTTTTACCTCATTTTTTCTATCTCATCTGAAATTTCCGCTAGGCGAAGTATAAGCAGATCGTGAGGCTATTTAATCTCACCACAATCGAACGTGTCACATATAATTTACATAAAGCTTTTTATAAAGTTCTTTTATCTTATGGCATCAGTTCTTCCCTTAACCCAGCACTTCTCGCGCAAGGTGTGTCATACCATCCCCTCCTAGTAGGAGGTGATGGTCATACCCACCGTCTAACTTTTTTCAACAAGCTCCTTCTAAACCTTTTTTGGAAAATAGATAGTTTCTAGTGTAGCTGACTTTAAGGTTATATCCTTTGAGAGGCCTTAGCTTGTAGGCGAATTCTAAGTATATATTTTTGGATATCGCCTCTTCGGGTATGTCATACCCTGCGCGTGAATCACCGCAACAGTTCTGAATGCATGAACACGCTTTAAATCTTCTTTATGCTATGGCGTTTTATTGTAGTTATGATGAAAAAATGTGATATTTAAGTAATTCAATAGATACAGTATTTAATAAATATACAATAGTACAACAGTTATTTCGGATGAAGAAATTCTCTTCGCGTTTATGATGAGGAAAAATCAAATGATGAGGAGTATAACAGCAAGTATGATTCCACCGCTGAAATCGATCTAGATTTAGAAAAGGGAGACATTGTTGAAAATAAATGTTTTATATGTAGAGACACAAAAACATTTGAGAAGAACGTAATTTTAAAGGAGATAACTGGTACACATCCACTTTCAGATGAACTTTTGAAGGAAAAAAAAAACTATTGCTGGAATAAAGTAAGAGGGGAAAAAAGAAGTTCCACAACTTTTAAATTTAAAGAATAAAGAAGTTTACTCCTATATGTTTAGTTTGAAAAAGAAACAGATTAAAAAAAAATTAAGATCCAGTGAAATCATCGCACTCACTCACGACGAGATTAAAGGAGTGTATAAACAATGCCCTTATAAAAAGAACATAAAAACTAAATTTGCGTGTGAAAAATGTAATAAACATGTTGTATTTCCTACTTTTCTTCCCTTTTAACCTTTGTATACAAGTTTTACGGTAAAAACACAATGTAAACACTCTTGGGTATGGCACACCCTGCGCGAGAACTTTAAGCCATTTTTTTCATGCGACTGATGCCGGGTTAATATATAAATGCATGTGATCTGCTTATTCAAGTGATTGAGGGATTATTATTATGACTGTTTCTTAAGATGTGTGTTAGCATGATTGAATGTCGGATTAATACATTTAGGTTTGGGAATTTAACTGTTTGTTCTAATGTTAGTTAACTTAATATTTAAAGTTTTTCAGATTTTGATTTCATGGATCTTGAGTTTCATTGCGTAAATATGATCGCGGATTAATATCATTATAATAAGCAACAATGTTGAGAAGAGTTTGGTAGAAACAGGACTTAAACATAGATGTGTGCAGTAACCAAGATTTCACTCATACAAGTCGTAAAATATGTAAATGAAACGAATTGTTTATGTATTCTTTAAAATGTTCTTTTTTGTTATATTTCTCTTCGTTTTTTAACTATAGCGCTTCGAAACCCAAGAGGAAATTATTAATAACCCTGTATTTACGAAAATTAATTAATTGCATTAAAATCTGAACTTATGGAGTATCATATATATATGGCAGAGATGTCAAACTATTTCAATGTCACGTATGCTTTGCTTTAAATGGCGTATATCATGAGTAATTCTTATACTCTTGATGTATTACGAAAAGTAATAAAAATATTCTTAAAAATGATAAACTAGAATCTTGAACTATCAATAATTTTTATTGCTCTGAGCAAAGGATTAAATCCACAGTATAATTTCTCGATTACATCGACATATTTTTCAACTGGTATGCTTTCATGAACTCATGAGAAATCTTTTTTTCACTTGACAACACGACAGTTTTATTTTCGAGAAGTAACTTATGTCATTTTGTTGGAAATTGGATTAATCTCTTGTTGTCAGATACTTTCGCAGTGCATTTGAACCTTTTTCTTTAAGCGTAATAAATTAATGGGTATTCAAACTCACAAATTTAATTTTCTCTCTTTTTTAAGTAGAAAACCTATAATAGAAGTATACTTGTGACTAATTCAATGTTTATGAAAGGGATTATTATTTATATTATACTAGATGCAAGTACCCGGCTTTGCCCGGGTTTAAAATAAGGTTTTCTGTAGAAGCGTACAAAACTGTTTATTTTCATGCAATAAAAGGGTACATTTATCTTAAAGCAATGTGGTAGACAACATTTTTGGCAGTTCCATTTGGAGTGTGTAGAAAAAGATTTTTTGCTCTTTGCCACTCTGGAGCTGGCCACATACAACTGAACATGAGAAAAACATGGTGTCTGCGAATCTATACCAGCAATCCCAAAGGACTGGCCGTGACTTGTTGATTGTCATGGCAAAGCGGGTACATATTGGTGTAACCGCAACAAAATTTGCACCACGATATCAAAATAACAGATTCTTGTATGTTTTATATTAAGAAAAACAGTCAAATTTTGGTTTAAAAAGTACCACTTAGACTGCGGTAACTCTAATACATAAGTATCAGGAAAAGCAGTACCCTTTTTCTTTTTCAATAAAAGGAAATGTCGGTGCTAACATTTTATTGCACCAATGCTAAAGTTCAAAATAACTCGCCAAGTTGGCAACGCTGATTTCAAATGTGTTATATGCACTTAATTGGCAACCATGTGTTTCATTTCATGTAATGTTGCAATAATAATAGGTTGTGACAATATGTAAGAATCAAAATGTCATAGGAAGATTTTTTTGGTACTTATGTATTATTGCAACAATTGCCAACTCTATTAATAACTCACTAAGTTGACAACCACAATTTCCTATGTGTCGTCTGCACTGTGTTGGCAACCATGTGCTTTGTTTCATATAATGCCGCCAATAGGTTGTGATCATACTAATGTTTTTGACCAAATGGCCATGCTGTGCAGTTGGAAGTGGGCAAGAAGTACCGCTGAAATGTACTGATATAAGCTATTATGATGGAAGTAAGCAAGACGTTAAAGTGTACTGATATTCAGGCGATGATTTAGATATATAGTTCCAAGCTCTACTTACTTTGAAGTCAACTACCTTCTGTTGCCTGATATCAAAATCAGATGAATTGTAGCCCGAGCACAACCGTAGATTGATAATACCACCAACATTCAGGTTAGCGAGAAGAAGGAAAAGAAACCGAACAAACCCAAGGCCCTTACAACTGTTTAGTACCAAAATACATACAAATGGTTTTTGCATTGTTGACTCTTTAAAAATAACAAAACTAATAAACAACATGGGGGAAGCAAGAAGTGTGCTATGCTAGAAAGTAAAGTGTATGCTAGAAAGTGCTCTGCTGTGTATAAGAAAATTTTATTTCAAATGTAGAGTTGTTTCGACTTTTGGGAGCCTTTGTGATCAGAGTGTGTGTGTGAGAGAGAAAAATATTACTCTGTATAAATTAAACTATTTTTCTTCCAGGATTGCCGGTATCGGATGCATTGAAATTAGAATCTTACCTGCATTACCGTCTCCCAGACAGTGATGTTAGTTTTGCTCCGACTACTTTGATTTGCCCTCCAGGGGGCGATAGAGCATTGCAATTTCTAGAGCCCATTAACAAAGATTATCCACCGGGTGAGCTATTTAAGAATAATCACTGATTAGATAATATACTAAAAGCTTTTAATCCCATACGATGTAAATGGACCAAACCCAAGATTGAAGAATTTAAATAGCAATTCCTAATCATTCCATATAGCACATTCCAGAACTAAGTTCTAGAAATTCCAATTGGAATGTGTATGTGTGTGTTCGTTCCTAAAACTACATAACTATCATAAAGTAAATAAAAAGTTTAAATACAAAGTCACTTGAGCTCAGAAAAATTATTAGATAATAATTCAAAACAAATCATTCTTTAGAACTCAAAGTGTGAAGTTTCTATTAGTTCTTAAATGAGTTTAGTAGAATTTTAAAAAACACTTTACTAAAAAGAACTTCTTTTAGTCGAGATTTTAAGGTATCCGACTGCTTGCGACAACTTTTGTTTAAAAAAATGGAGATATGTGGATCTTTTTGTTGTTTTTAGATTTCTTTTAGTACATTTAAAGTAAAATATGCTCAAATTAAGAAGAGAAAAATAAATTATAATTTCTAAAATGGATAAACATTGGCAAAAAATAACATAAACGCGGTCCATTCTTTTCCAAAGGTTTACGAACAAACTTTCAATTTTTCAATTCTGATGTGTTGCTATGCTATTCATTGTCGAAATGACCTTCAGAATAAGAGACATTTTAATCTTTACAAAAACTAAAGCGCTTTTTATCTCAGTTACTATATGAAATTGCTTAAAAAAACAGTGATTATATTCACATAAGGGACTTTAAATTTTGTAATAAAACAGTGATTGATAAATCTTAAAGTTAAAACAATTTTACTATTATACAAAACTTACACAAAAAATTTCAGTTAATTATTTTTAAAACTTTTTTAGCAATCGCTGACCCCTTTTGATTATTTTCAAAAAATCACATTTCGAGTAAAACGCGTTTTAAAGTAGGACATCTTGCTTAAAGTAATGACATCTGCTTTTACTAAAACACTTATAGTTTTTGTTCTAGTGAACGGAAAATGATAAACCTGGTATTTTTATAAAGCTAATAAGTGGTCTATAAAATAAAATTACAAAAAAGTGTGTCAACTTTTGACAAAATTCACAATTTTAAGGTAGTCGGATACCTACATAACAGTGGAAAGTTTTGCAATTATGTCACTATTTAATGCTGTTATGGTATTTGATAGAAGGGCAGTTTTCTGCAATTTATCAGAATAAAGTAGTATGCTTAATTATGTTATAAGTCTTATCAAAAATTTTAAGTTGTTTTCTGCGTAGAAAAATTTTGAATTTGAAATCCAATATTTAAATCCATTTTTTTTTGTAAAAAGAAATATGTTCCATACAGAATTAAAACAAGATGAAATCTTTTCTGTAGATTTTAAAAGTCTATAGTTTGTTAAAAAGATAACTTTGTGAATTTTGTCGTATTTATTATTTGTCTTAATTTCATCTGTAAGATGCAATCGGCTGTATTATATCAAACAGGGATTAGTTAGAATAAAACGTAAAAAATTACCACTACGATTGTTTTATACATAATAAATCAAAGTAAAACTCTATGCTAGTAAGTTTTTTGTTTTGGTACGAAACTAAAATAATAAAGTTTACTTTGAGTTAATAAAACAAGTTATAAGTTCATTTCATTCGGTTAATACAAATTGACAAAATGTTAAAAAAAACCGAATGGTTATGTTGGTTTTTGAGTTTATATTATGTATGGTAAGGAGAGAAAATTGCTTCCGACCTTAGATCAAATGGAAGGGTGGAGTCTCCCCCTCTCGATAGATTGATGATCCACGGAATTGCATTGTATTTCGGGGAGACCTCAGACAAAAAAGTACCAGAGTCCGATTAGATTTGAAATCTGTGTATAAAAAGTGGCATATGTACACTGGTGTCCAAAAGTTAAGCATAAATCGAAAATGCGAAAAACATGGAGTAAATATTCGTAAAATTATTCCAAATTTCTTGCGGATATTAATTGGGTGAAGGAGAAACATTGGGTTTAAGCAAAACTTTTCAGTCGACTACGTCCTGCGCGAAACACCGGCGCATGTCGGAACGCGGAGAAACCGATTAACGCAGCATAGGCAGTTCAGACAAGTTTCGTGCAACTGCTGTGCGAAGGAACGTTGTTAACCATCAAACAAGGTGAATGATGCACAAAGACGCCAATTGGACATGTTTACGATAGGAAGAATCGTTGGAATGCTGGAATCCTCTCGATCAGTAACCGAAGTGTCTCAAATTCTGAATGTGGACCAGTCTGTGATCTCAAGACTGTGCCAGAGGTTTCAAAGAACGGGAGATGTTACCCGACAACCAGTATCATTTCGACCAAGAGTCACAACCCTTCGACAAGACCAATATCTGGTAATAAGTGCGCGACGTCAGAGGGGCAGTACTGCCAGAGCACTGGGTTCGACGCTCAAAGTTGCCACAGGAATACGAATTTCGAGACAAACTGTTTACAGGAGACTCAATCATGCTGGCCTGTATGCCAGAAGACCAGCAGTTTGTATTCCTCTCACGTCTGCGCATAAACGCGCTCGTTTGAACTGGAGTTTGAAATATCAATATTGGAGTGTGGGAGAGTGGGCCAATGTGATGTTCAGTGACGAGTCCCGGTTTAGTCTGAGTAGTGATTCTTGGCGGGTAACGATATGGAAAGAATGCGGAGCACGTTTTGAACCAAGAAACATAAAGAAAAGCATCATTTTCCTTCAAGGGGTGTAATGGTAGGGGCAGGCATCATGATGGATGGCCGCACAGACCTCCATTTCTTTGACACGGGGTCTGTGACTGCTCAAAGATACAGAGACGAAGCTCTTGAGCCTTATGTTCGCTTGTTTCGAGGTGCTGTTGGTCCTGACTTCATATTCATGTATGATAATGTGCCATGTTACCGAGCGGTGTTGATTGAGGACTTCCTTGAAACGGAAAACATCCAGCGCATGTCGTGGCCTGTGAACTCCCCTGATTTAAATCCTATCGAGCATGTATGGGATATGCTCGGGAGACAAATTGCAGCTCTTTCGCACCCACCAAGCTCCGTTACAGAACTGAAGAGAGCTCTCCAAGAAACTTGGAACCGTTTGAGCCCACAACTCATTCATCATCTCATAGCAAGTATGCTAAATCGCTGAACAGCGTGCCTGGCAGTTAGAGGTGACCACACTCCTTATTAAACTGCAGAATCAGTATTTTATTTAATGTTTTCTTTAATTTTTTCTTTAAAGTGTGAATCCTTGCTATGCTCAGTTTTCTTTCAAACTGCTACTTTGGATAGTAAAATTAATTATTATCATTCTTTTAATTTGCTTCCTTATTTTATAACCATTTTACACTCGCATATCACGTTTCCCGCCATTCTGATTTACAGTTCCTTCTTTATTCACATAATTATCGATTATGCTTAACTTTTGGACACCAGTGTATGTATGTGGCATACACAGCGACTTAATGTACTCTGTGGTTACTCTAAAAATAAATCATACATCAAAGTGCCATTTCTTTATAATCACTCCCTCTCTACAGAAATACCCTGAAACAAAACCACGCTGCTCGCATGGGTGATGTCAGAGTATGAAAATTGCATATGTCTTGTCCTTTCACAAATTGAGTGAAAAGGGAAATAATGGGAAAAGAAGCTGGTTTATCAGATTTCAATAAAGGTCAAGTCAGCCTGTTTGGCGGGCTGCTCATTCACAACTGTTGATGTTCTTAGCGAAAGTAATATATAAATGATGGTACGACAAGTTGCCGTCCAGTGTCTGTTGGTCTCGGCGCATTGATGCCAGATGAAAGTGGAGAGTGATATGTAATATTTGCCTTGACAGCAAAAATTTGATGACCAATAACATCCACAGTTACATCAGTGGCGACTTAGATGGCTTGTCTTATCCTGCAGTGCAACATACACTGCCGTGAATAGACCTACGTAACCGGCCCCCAAATCGCTTTCCTTCACTGACTCCACGTCATCGTGGTGAAGCACCTACATCAGGCCATAAAACACCGGCATTGCACCCTAAAAGATTAAAAGAACCACGAATTACGTTCTCTTTATCAATCATATTGATGAGTGAGTGCAAATACGCTGATTTCTAACGGCAGTCCTGGTACCTGGATGCCAAGTTGGCTATATATAAGGCGATGACGACGATATATGGTGCGCGAATGTTTTCATGGGGCATATTAGGATCAATCATCCCCATATAACGATCCCTGACTTCTGCATACTGTTGAATATCATTGTAGATAAGTTGCATGCTTTCATGGAAATAGTATTCGCGACAAATGAGGGGTTTACCAAAACGATAATGCATCATAACATAAGGGCAGAATCCTCAGGGAGTGATCCGAAGAACAATCTGGTGAATTTCACATCATGTCTTAACCTCCGAAATCACTTAATATGAATTCAATTGAACATTTGTAATTCTACCTGGTAAACTGAATTCAGGTTTCGCTCTTCCAACTCTCAATGTGGGGTACTTGCAGGACTAGTTAATGAGTACCTGACATGTCACATACCACTGACTAGCGGTTTTATTTCATGTTAAACAGGATGTCATAATGTAATGGATCATTTATTGCTCAGATCAATTAGCTAACACATACTATTAACCATAACTGATTTGTCACATTAATTGTAAATTTATGAAAAAATAAACTTATTATCTTGGTATATAGAAATTTGGAGTCAGATCTATTCAGAAAGTTGGATTTGTACTTTTATGAATTAACGTAACCAATTAAATTCACATTAAGTTAATATTTTCTCCAATCATCAGGTTGTTGGACTCTTCAAAGTGATTCTTTGCAAGAAGTAGTCACCATTCAAAATTTATGGTGGCCTGGATTTAGGTTTTACCACATTCCCGAAACCGGAGAATTCAACAGTATCTATGTCGGATATGGTGAAAGAAATGATGATCTGCCTTTCATGATTTGAAGAAACTTATGAGTATTTTTAACACATGGAGAAACTACAGAAACTTCCATTTCAAGGCTCATAAGATACGTCTAACATTCATTTTGAATTTTACGTTTGTTGACTAAACTCTGTTGAAATTTTTTGGCACATAATAATAAATAGTTAACAGCAAAGCAAATAACCTTTAGAAAAAGGTATTAAAAATTTGTACATGTGCGACTATGTATTTACTAGTGATAAGTAAAATATTTCCTCTTTTCGCTAGTAAACAATTTTAATATTAAAGCTTTAGGCACTGTTTTGAACAACAATTCTTTTAGGAACTAATAAAAAATTCAAACATAATAATTTAGTACTTATTTTCTTAGATTAAGAAATTTTGAAGACAAAAGTTTTTATGAGAATAAAAAAATGTATGTATATCACTAGTATGTAAATGTTTTAATTTACTTTTTGAAATCTTATCTCCCGCACAAAATATAACAGCCATGAAAGTTGAAAGACAATACATTCTGCAAGCTTAAAAAACGTCAAATCGGGAAGGTCAAAACACATATACGCGTTCCAAATAGCTGTCATGAGAGTAAACTTGTGTTTAATAACGAATTATAGAGTTATAGAGATAAAAAAAATTTACCTATACTTTTCGATCACACACACACACACACACACTTGGATATATTTAAACTTTGTCACAATCAGAAAATTCAGTTCGTTTCCTTGTGCAGATTCATTTCATAATATTTGATTTAATTTTTACAACCATGTTGAAATAATTTTAATTATTTTATATATATATTTGCAAGAAAACCATGCTTTAAACTTAATGACAGTTAAAATTATTCAATATCTTAAATATTCTTTCTATTATCAACTTAAAATTAACCTTTCAAATACTAACCCAAATTTTTAAACATGATTGAAACTATATAATTTTAATTTTAAATGTAGTTAAATTATATGTTTGTGTGAATATATTATTAAACAGAATTAAATATAATAGCAATAAATACATTAAAAAACAAAAAAAAGTGGAAGCGTGAAATTTCATTTAATTATTTATTACTGCATTACACAACAAGGAAGACATCAATTAAAAAGCTCATTTTACATTACAATCTATACAAATATATCTTACAGCATTTTACTCGGTACATACTATAATACAGGAAGATCAACATCAAATAAAAAATTTAATATCACACAGCAGCAAAATGAAGATTGAACGTTATGTATGATCACTTCTGAAAATACAAGTCAGTGTTTACGTTAACCGCAATTACTTTAGTACTGAAACATAATTTTTGCATTGTTCTTTACTTTTAATAGTGTATTTGAGGGTTCGGAGTAACTAGGTAATTAAAGTCAGAAGCCTTAAGCCCAATGATGCTGAATTAGAATCGGGATTCTACTTAATGCAGATTCTACTCTAGATTATCAAGCGAACAGAGTAATGGAAGCTAATATACGTTAAATGGAACTGATCCTTTAATTTCTCACGGGGTCTGTTTTAGAAGCAAGGAAATGGAATATATCTTAAGCATTCTCATATAATTGTAGTGCAATGTCAAAACAAACCAAATTGAATCTATTTTCCCCAGTGCTCATAGTACAGCCTCACTAAAAGGAAAAGAATGTTTCAATGACATTGTCTCCAGCTCTAACTGTTATCTTATATTATCCTTTTGCATTTGTTTCGAGATTTCCATGTGCAAGTAAATAATAACATCAAATACTTATTGGTTAATCAGTTTTTATTGAATTATTGAAAAATTCTCATTGGCACCTTTTTAGGTTTTGTGTGTATACACATATATGTTATACATATATGTATTAATCTTCTAATGTTATGATTATTAACTTCAGTATTAATGAACTCTTATTCTTACTCTTATTTTTTTCACTAAAACCCAATAGTATTAGAAAATTACTGGTGAAGGTTATAGCTGGCCTAAAAACTATGTTTAAACCAGCAATATATATATATATATATATATATATATATGTGTGTGTGTTTGTGAAATAGTTCACTTAAATTCTCTTTTGTGAGATTTTAATTCATAAGGGGTTTGAGCCCTCTAAGACTTAGCGTGATAATTCATTTCTTGTTTACCAGTCTAAAGGGAAATAACCACAACCTTATCTCCCCACAACTAAAACGTCAGTGTTTTGTTAATTAAGGAGAATGCAATCTTGCATCACCTGCATATCTGGACCAATCAGAAAGCCTTTACTGGAAACCATATGATTTTAGTAGTTTCTGGTTGCTCATTATTATTAAAAGACGAGAGTGTTTTTGTAGAAAATGAAGAATGTTTTTGTGACTGCCTTAAATGTGTCAGTGTTTGTCTACTTGTGTTTATGCTGTACTTTTATGTCGCCTCTTTCCCCTTTGCTCGTCAGTAAAAATGTGGATGTTTAACTTATAAAAGCCTTCTTATCCTTTCCATAATTGCAAAAACTTTCAAAAAGTTCATCTTAATATTAAAAGGCTCTAAACCGTCCGAAATATGACATATTTATTAAAAATTTTTTCGGGAATGATCAAAATAGGATATGCAAAGACGTAAGTAGATAACAATTGGAAAGAACATTACGGAATTCTCGAGGTGAATAATCAAATTATGTATGCCCAACTTTTCATTAGAAGTCTCTGTCTAGATCGATATTTAGTCAGGTAAAGGTTATCGATCGAAATAACGGCAACTTTTAGAAATCGTGCAATGATTATTAATGTTTGATTAGATACTAAGTCAGGTAAAAGCTGTCGGTTGAGGTTGTGGTACATTTTAGATTTCATGTAGAGATTATTAATGTGATTATAGGGGCAAAGTGTACTTAAAGAAGATCAGGCATTGAGTGATCTCCCAAAAATTCTTTAAAAACTTTTCTAAAACTATATTTTGGTTATATTTTAACAAAGAATTCTGTTCTTAATTTTTTCCGTTTCTCCTTTTATTGCTAATTTTGAGATTTTATGATTTAACATGCAAAAATGTTTTTTTTTTGTAATTCTCAAATTGTATTTCTAAATGCCTGATTGGTCGACTTTAAATTAATTTCGTTCTAAAACTTCACAAAGTTGGTGACAGCGGGTTTCTTAATTTTGAACTATGATCAAGTGACGAGTACAACATCTGATCCAGAATACCCTATTATAGACCTTATCGTTTTATTGCCTCAAACTGTAGTTTTAAATGTCTCATTGAATTTCATTAGTTTTCATGGTTGTTGCCATTTCATAAAACTTTTTATGCAAATATGAAAATGTCATGATTATATGCTCGAAAATTATTTAAAAGTAATTAGAATATTCTTGCTATTTTCGATTGTCTGGTTAATTTCGTTTAAATCATTATACTCGTATGTTTAAATTTGGTTTATTTCTCAACATGAAATTTGAAATGGCCATTCAATAAAATAATCATTTTATTTTTTCAGTCTTGTATCCATCAAGCTTCTTTAAAACTAAGGAATTAGAAAAATCAAAACAGGGCTAAATTTCAAGAAAATTCAGAAAATAACTGGGATTTTTGTGTTAAATAGTATATATAGGAAATGTGTGTGTGTACCTTTTTTCTGTACAAAAAGTAATTGCGGTTTTTTCAATCACACAATTTTTCCGATATGTACATGTAATATAAAAGGCATATATAAGCAGTGCATATATTTAACATGCATTTTTTTACAACTGCGAAAAACATTTAGATTTAAAATATTAATATGTACAAGGATACGCACAAAAGCTCGGAGAGGGAAAGTGTTATACATTCTATAACTTCTACGTATTATAAGATAAATATATATATAGGAAAGCACAGTTATTCTGGAGGAGAGGTTATCCTTGATAAAATGCATAATAATAAAATTGTAGAACTTATTTTTTAATTATATATTCCTTTAATAAATAATTTATTTAAGGTATCTGAACACATTATAAAATGACCAAATTTGGTCAAAACATATATTTTTTGTCTTTTGCATAGTATATAAAGGCTTTACAAAACATACTTTATTTTGCTTCTACGTTACCTAGAAGCCAAGTAGCAATCAATTTTATAAAATTAGAAAAACCGGAAGGGGTCTTTAATTAACCAGATGTGGGTATTTAAATTGTTCAAAATTTATCACGATGAATTTAATAACTTAAAATATTATGAATGCATTTCTTTTAAACTTTTTGAATCTGATACTGATATTATTATTTTCTACAAAATGTACTAAAATATTTCTTATTGTATGAATATTTTTTGAGTTAAGGCCTGTTATTTAAATAATGGTCTCATGAAGAATGTCACATTTTTATAATATTTACTCGATCAGCTCTAAAAATTTTTAAATTCTAATATAAAACATCAAAATTTTAGTTTATTCTCTAGATAAATAAATATTATTTATTATAGTAATTTTTTTACCGGTATAAGTTTTTACTACTTTTTTCTCTAATTGCTTTGAAAATTTTCAAAAGTATCGCTAAAATTTCACTTATAATTGTAAACTTTGTAAAATATGGATAATTTTCTAAAATTTTGTAATAGTTAAGTATTAGTATTTATTAGTATAATTTCTAATAAAGCATTTATAATATTTTAGTTTGTTATTGTTTTAAAAAAAGTACCCCGAATGTGTTTGGATACCTTAAGCAAAGGATTATTATTAAGGAAATTGTGAAGTGTTGCAGAGAAGTCATTCTGTGATCTAATGAATGTTGAAACGATTGGTAATATTGCAATAACAGTAAAAAAGAAACTAAGAAATTACCAGCATTTTATGAAATGGAGGAGAAGAATACATATGAAGCATATGAGTTAGCATTATTTAACATTTTATTAGGCATTCATATAATGTTACCTATGAACCATACTACTTCATTACTACATAAAGCAAAACACATATAATATCTATCTACAGAGACTAGAGATGCAGTAATTGCCTCATATTTTATAGATATTGTACAGTTAGCTAAATTTTTACGAAAACACATTTATTACACGAAATTAAAAAATAAACACACGATAAATGTAAAAATTAACTTCTATGTGTTTCCTCTAAAAGTTATCTCAGAGACATATTTCATTTCTAAAAAAATAGTGTTGAAGGCAGAAATGCGTAAAATCGGGTAAGATTTTATGCAGTTAAACTAAATAGACATTTTAACAGATTGTTCTATATCCCTTTTTGCAATTTATCTATTAATGTATCAAAAACAAAGAAAATATTAGCTTACTTATTACATACTCAAAATGATTACCTACTAAATGTTTTGTCTCTCTGTAGAAGAAAGAGATGCAGAAAAAAAATAACGCACACAGAAATCCAATATCTATTAAACGACTTCATTCACAACATATTTGAAGACTTTGATATAAATCTAAGTATTGCATTAGCTGGTTTATTTTCTTAAGTGATACCTTTATATCCGGGTTTTTTTACGCTGAATATAGAATGAAGTGTGAAAAATTCATTCACTTACGCAAATTTTTTATTTGTTTATTCCATGTCCATTTCCAAAGGTTGACTGTGCATGTAAATTTGATGTTCCATAATTGATGTTTTTTAAGTAAATAATGTTCTTTCGTGTCTTAGGTCTCATATATGTTCAAATATGACTATGGTATGGTTTTAATATTATGTTGTAAAACTGATGCATGATGCTGAATGACATAAAAATCGAACAATGTAAACAAATCAGAAATTTTGCTCTAATTTTATTATTCTATTTCTTCAAATATTTTTAAAAATTCTACACATTCTGTAATGTAATGAAGAGATGAATATTTTCAAATTTACTTCGTGCTTCTTTCCCGAAGAAATAAAACCACCTTAAATCTTCGTATTGACCTTAACATATGTACACAATGAACTTTTTACAATTCCAAAGTATATTTTCAAAAGTTTTACATTGATTATAAAGGAAACACGTATACCATTAATTAAATATGTCATTTACATTGCGTTATTTGGACTAGATTAGTCAGCAACAGAAATCAATTATTGCACATTCTTCTTTAAACGTGAATTTTTCATCACAACTCGGCCACAGCTGTTTCATCAATGGATCTGGTCAACATTGGAATTTCAATGAAAGTGGCGCACATAGTATCAACAGTGTGCGTTACATGGTTTGGCGTAGTTCCGAGACGAACATGAGAAGCACAACTAACCATGCTAGCATGCCTAACTTGGGGTTTATGTAACGCCCCACTCAACTGTGGAAACACTGTCTCCAGGATTCGGATAGAAGCAATCCGAAATTCAGCACTTCTGTAACCATACATCCACGGATCGGTGGCAGCACTAGCGATAGCTAGCAATCCTAAGTAAAATATAGTTCTTTCATGTAGAGAATCTGTGAAAGCCACAGCTTGGAAGGGCATCCACAGTAGACAGAACAGCCCAACAGTACCTGCCAAGGTCCTTCCATATTTTGGTCCAGACAAAGGATGTTGGCGAAACGAAAGCTCGGTCGAAAATATTGCTCGAGCATGAGATCTGGCCACGATGTAGACGTATCCATAGCTCCCTATAACGAGAAGAGTACATGGCACGAAAAGAACTAAAAACAAAAATAAACGTGATGGCCAAAGAATCACGGATGTGAACGAACAGTTTTGTGTGGTATAAGCCCCTTTTGCTGAAAACCAGTATAGCATAGGGAAAGACGAGAGCAGCAGTGAATAAATCCAAAAGAGAGCTATATACCTCACCACAGAGCCATGCGTGATGATGTTATTATATCGAAGAGGTGATGCCAAGGAGGTACATCGGTCGACAGCGACGGCAGTGATACTCAGAAGAGCCACAGAGCACAACAGAATAAACAAGCAGTATGGCAGCAAACAGAGTAGGATGCATCGTACATGAGATCTGGTGAACTCAAAATAAAGGCCTGGAGGTAAGAGCAGCCCAAGTCCGAAATCAGCTGATGCCAACGATGCCACGAAATAGTTGCTAGGATTTCTAAGCCTCTTGAATCGATAGACAGCTACGAGGAGAAGGGCATTGCTGCATATGATAGTAGTCGATAGCAAGAAGACCAATAATACAGCAAGAGTTAGTTGTCCAGGAGAGGTCCACGGGTCTGTAGAGGGAAGAACCCATTCCATTACCTCTGCTCTTGTGGGGGTGGTTGGTACCGAACCTCCTGGATCTGAAGATGGATCCAGATCTGGTTCTTTGATGGATATTGTGATATTAACGCGTGGCACCATGGCTACGTTTTCTTCTGAGGTAAAACCTTGAAAGGAGAAATAAAATGTTTAATTAAACAAGAAAAAATGGAAAAATATTTAATTTTCAAAATATAAAAGTCACGTAAATTACAATCTATACATTATTTTAAGCATATCTAAATCAATATAATGGTAAAATAGAAATTGCAGACAATAGTTTTGGTGAATTAATTTAATGTAATTTCTATTCAAAGTTTTTTAATAAAAAGATTGCTTAGTTGGATGCACAGAAAATATGCGATGCGTTTTAAAACAATGCCCCGAGAGAATTTATCAGTACAAAAATATCCTTTCTAAGCATTGAACTTGAATTAAAATAAAAAATCCATTTAATTTGAATATTAGTCTTTAATGAACTACTACGATATCTGTACCCTTTGGTTAATTAATTCGAAATAATACTCAAGGAAACATAATTATAATTTTTGAATTGAGATGTACAAGCATAATGTGTGTTTAGAAGAAACTTATATTCGAAATAAATACATTTATATTCATTCATGACAAAAAGGAACAATATAAGGAAACTACATCTTTTGAAAAGACAAAAAGTCGAAATCTAAGTGTTATTCAGTGTTTATCCGTTAACAATCCGTAACAAGAAATAGTAAAAATAAATTTGTATTGAGCTGCTTTGAAACAATTAAGTTTATGCATTAACATTTGCTTTGAATTAACACTTTCCTATTAGCTAAGTTATGTGAGAAAGAAATAGGCACTCGAGAATGTTACAAAATTGCTGGAATTATACTCACTCATCTTACACACCAGCTACTCTTTTAATTCTTAATGGGATTTAGTTTTAACCTCCCCAGTTAAATTGGATATCATTTCTTTCTTTTAGTGTAAGCGGCTTAAGACGGCGGTGAGCATTCGCGCGCAACTCACATATTTTCTTTCATCTTAAAGGGTTCGAAGTTTTACATAGGATGACTATTGATGGATTTGAAAGCTCTCAGCGTATAATTAGTGTTTTAAAATTTTGGTAATGAATTTTATTTTTAATAATACAATATGAATATGGTGGTTGTAATTATGAAAGTAGAATATTTTCTGTAGAGGATTAAGATGTAAATACATTTATTACATATGCTTCACATTGTAGCATAAAATTAGCATATTATATTTTTAACAAGGCATTGAAATGTTCAGAAAGTAGTAACTAAATTTTGATATGCTTATCAGTGAATAAGATATACCAATATATATAGTAAAATAGACTAAAATACGAGTAAATATGATTTATGGCTGTTTATCTACATCTTTACTGAAGACTTTGAGACACACTTGTAACAAGTAAAAGTCAAATTCACCCTTAATAAATGAAAATAGAATAAGCAGTCGAAATTAAAAACAGCTACTTGTATTTGATATATTATGCAGCGTCCTGTTGTTATAGCTTTTATAAAAAGCGTAAGTTAATTTATTAATATACATTTTTATTTCATAAATACAATAAATGCCATTATTATATATTAAATAATCTCTATTGTATGCCTTTTTAAAATTAAATGTTCAAAAAAAAGTGTTTTTCTTTAACAAATTTACCAAATGGAAAACACTTGAATAACACGTGATATTTGTATTATGATTAGATGTAATATTATTGCTTAGTATTGAATATATGGTGTTGTAAAATTAAGAACTGTATAGAGTATAGTGAAAGGATTATGGCAAGATTACAGCAACTATACTATACCGTTAGAATACTTGAATATATTCTTGCAATATTTTTGGAGTGGTCGGATGAATTAATGCTCCATATTAAGTCATAAAAGTGTAACTGACAGTTATATGCACAAATGCGACTATCAAGTGACGAAATGACATCGAACTACAAATATCCCTAGTACTACTCACACAAATAGGGTTTCGAGAGTCAGTTAAATTTAACATTCTGCATTCTTTATTAAATAGCAAAACAAATATGCATTAGATTCAAGACTTTGGTGTTAAATCAACGTTTCATGAAACTGTAGTCAGCCCCCAAAAAGGCTGGCGTGAAAATCCTACGAGGGAGTGCTATATTGAAAAGTCAAATAAGGATTATTTAAAGTATATGAATTTGCTGAAGGAAGGCAAAACAAAGTGCATTCTGAACTATGTAAGTAACATATACCATATCTATATATACTAATGTAGAACAATTTCTGACGCAGATGTATAGAATTTTCACAACATATGCAATTTAATCCTGTGTATCACTGTCCTAGCCAATACTAAATTCATTAGTTTCTCGTACATTGCATGGCCAGTTCGTTTCCATTAGATGCTTGATATTAGCTTCTTGATATACTTAAATATAGACTTACGCGCTTCAGGAGTGCTCTGATTTTAATTAGCATAGATAAATGATAAGTCCCTGGCCATTGATCAGTTAGAATTCTATACCTGTAATGTGTTATAAAAAGGAGATCTCTATTGTTCTAAAAATCTCTAAAATTGGAGTATAGAATGATGTTTGCTCTATGCTTAACCAAACAGCAAGTGGATTCCTGGAAACCAATTTCAGGTGGATCTACTCGTAAATTGAACATGTAAGCAAATTTCAATCTAAATCTAAAGAAAAACAAAAGTTTTACTATCAATATCATCGTAATCATCCGTTGAAGAGCCAGTTTCAAAATAACCGTCTTGCGATTTCAATTCAACTAAAGAAAAATGCAAACCAAATCATTATTATGAGTCCTTGTAGCTCGAAAAATTTTGTCCACGTCCCAGCTTAACTAGCCAGACGATTTGCTTAAAGCTTCTTAAGTGGATCCTATTCAACAAAGAAGACATGCTTACAGCAAATTCCAAGTATATGGGTCTAACAATGTAAAAACAAAGAATTTTCTGTAACTCCTCTTGACCCCTCACTAGCCATCCTTGGGGTCAATTTTGTTTACTCTTTGTTAGAAATTCATTCCACAGAAAAGCACTACCAATTTCAAGCAGGATGATCAAATGAGTTTAAAAATGGAAATATTTATCGATTACGCCTCTTAATCTCCCGAATAAACTTGGTAGTTTGATATTCTGAAAACCCATTTTGTAGGTTCTCTAGCTCACGAAAGGAATCTGCATATCAAATTTCAAGACTGTACATCTAATAGTTTAAATGGGATAATTATCTATAACGCACTATGAGCCTCCACTGCAACGCCACTTCGGTTGTTTCACAAAACCCATTTTGTAGCAATTGTCACACTATGAAAGGAATCTGTAGCAAAAATTTGAAGATGTGCGTCAATAAATTAAAAATGCAAAAATTATTAATAACGCCCTTTGAACCACCGCACAACCTAGGAGGTCGATTTTCACAAACACGATTTTGTAGTGTATCTCTATCTGATGAGGAGATCTGTCTAAGCCAATTTCGAGACTCTTAGTCTAATAGTTTAAAACATCATTATTATATTGCCTTAACCCCGCATAACACCGCTTGGGAATTCTCCCAAACCCGTTTTGTAGGCATATTTACTCCATAAAGAAACATTCCTACTACAATTCTCAAGCAGGTAGGTCAAGTAGTTTAAAACGAAAATGATATTTATCTATACGCCACTTAATCCCCGCAACGCCACTTTTAGAGTCTTTTCACAAAACTATAGCTGATCTCTATTAGAGAAAAGTCTATTTATCAAATACTCAAGACTGTGCTCCTAATAGTTAAAATGGAAGTAATAATATCTATAACGCCCTTAGTCCCGCAACGCACTTGAGGGCAATTTTACGAAACCCATTTTTAGCGTATCTCTACCCTATATGAGAGGAATCATAGCACTAGTTTGAAGACTGTATGTCTAATAACAAAATCGAATTTATAGCGCACCTTAACCTGCCCCAGCAACCCCTTGAGGTCAATTTTCGAAAACCCATTTTAGCGGATATTTTACTCATAAGAAGAACTACCTACAATTTCAAGCAGGAGTGCAGTAGTTTAAAACGGATATTTATCTAATACGCCCTTAATCCCCGAAGCATACTGAAATCTGTTTCACAAAACCCGTTTTGTAACTGATCATCTATTCTACGAGAGGAATCTATTTATTCAGAATAAAGACAATCGTCAAATAGTTTAAATATGGAAATAATTATCTATAACGCCCCTAAGTCCTGCAACGCCACTTGGGGGTCAATTTTCCGCAAACTCATTTTGTAGCATGTTCTCTGTATAGAACACGACACTTACAATTTCAAAATTGTACATTGGTAGTTTAAAATGGAAACAATTAGTATACCCTTACCAACCTCCGTTACGCCCTTGCGGTTCAATCTGAAAATCCGTTCTTGACTGATCAACTACTCTAGAAAGGATATGTCTATCAAATTTCAAGTCTGTAGGTTGAATAGTGTCCAGAGATATCGTATTAGTCAGTAATCACTTTTCTCCTTTATATAGATATATATCAAAATATTATTACTTAAAGTAACTATTTAAAATTTAATACTTATATTGATTTTGTACAGTTTATAATTAAGTCTTTGTAGCTTTAGTGTCCAAAGTACATTATTTAGGCATTCAATACGTTACCATTGAATGCAGGGGATCGACGAAAATTCTGACAAGTTGGATCGCCAATATTAAAGTCAGAAGCACTGTTTAAATATTATTTAACGTATTGCAAAGCGTTATGTAATAAATAAGTAGCAGGCGTATGGCTATATTCTATAAAAGTACCGTAATGTAGGATTTGGTGAATATTGCTCCTGGATTTATGCATGTTGTTTTGTGAAGGAAAAAGATTTTCATACTTTCTAAAGTAAATTCCTATTGAATCCTTATTGTGCAGTTTCCTTTTTTTAAACGAAAAATGTAAATATCTTACATAGTAACAGAAATCAATATACTGCTCGGAAGAATGTAGAAAATAGACAGAAACTGAGACATGTGATATTTCAAATTAATGGTTCTTTTGAACTCGGACTCATTTAAAATTAAAGTTCTTAAAAGTGCAGAAAACCATAAAACTAAGTACGTGACATTAAGAAATGTTGATTCCTTCGAAACTCCCATTTCTAACTTCATGAAAACGTTCGAAGTATTACCAAATGCATAGTTCTTGTACAATAACAAAAACAAAAACAAAAACATTTATTGTTTTCTTCTTGATGAACTTCAGATAAAAATAAACTTTCAACGCGATTTATTTTCTTCCTAAAATTCTTAAGTTAAGATTCGCGTTTCCTGGGTTGTTAATCTTAACATTGGTGATACATTCGAGAAGCGCGAACAAATATTGTTAGGTATGTGATATGCTTTCATAAGCCAATGCCTACACATTGAACTTCAAGAATCAAAGGAATTGTTCACGAATGGAGAAGTCTTAATTTTGTTTGTAGAGTATATGGATCCAGAATCTGGCTATAACTTGCTTATTGTACACATATTTATCATAGTCTTTGCAGGTTTTGGGCCAACTGC
>BMAO01015554.1:0-87975 GCA_019973975.1 Trichonephila clavata | reverse complement strand
AGGAAAGAAATCAAGTAAACAGATGTTAAATCTTGTGAATTCAGTGGTAGAATGAAGACGGTCTTTTATAAGGTTTTATTGCGGGACGACACGAAACATTAAACTTATATGATTAAAACTTAGGTTGTTATCATTAGGGCAACCAACCCTTCAATTACAGATTTACAACTGTAACCAATCGGTAGCTCACCTGCCACTGAGCTCTCACACATAACAAAACAAAAGTTTCGCGTCACAGAGCAACGCCCTTATACGACGCTTTTCAACAACAGATAACTACTGTGTTATAATTTGTATAACTTTATTACTTATAGGTCTGGGATACGAAATTACGACACAAATTGCATACAGGATACATCGAGATTTGTGATAAACGCGCATTAAATCAATACAGATATTATGTAACGTTGTTGGAGAAGTTTCAATGTAAGACAAATTGGAACTCGCGCTGAGCATGAAGCTGGGCAATGAGTGATCTTGTGAGACACTAACATTAAAGTCTCCGACGTTCATAATTGGTGTAGTAAGAAAATTTCGGGTGAAAATTTTAGCGTTGTTTTTGGAACATTTTAATTGCGATCGTAACATAGAGAATTTAATTTTCGTCTAACGCTGTGCCCGGATGGGATGCACACACACCTGAGTATGAATTTGAAGAGGCCATTGACCTTTACGTTTACTAGACAGACATGGCTAGTCTTTGCGTCTTTCATTCCCAATTAATTTCCGAAATGGTTCAATGTTAACTTCTATTACAATCAGTGAAGCTATTGATGTTGCGATATATGGCGATTCCACCGACATTGCAACTTGATGATGATACCGCCACCGATGATATAATTGCAATTTGTCTGTGCTTAGCAGTATAACAATATTGATATCAGATCAAAAACCCGGCACTTTCACTGACATTGAAATCTTCCATCTAAGTCTCGCTGATTGCCAAATAATCAGATCGGTTCATGATGGAATCAGTAGAGATGTCTTCTGAGTGTGTGACCAAGCTTTGGGCATTAATGGCGATGATAAGTATAAGACAAAGCTGATCAGGAACACTATCACAAAACTTTTTTTTTGCTTTGGCGACTAGTGTCGGAAACAGATGTTAGGCCAATCTCTGGTACTCAACTCGATAACAAAATCCGTTCGAACGTGGGCATTTAGTGCGAGTCCAGTGAGTTTTTACACGTTTCGCACAACTCTTCAAGGAAAGTATTATTAAGCAGCAGTAAGTGTTTTTTCTTTTGTTTGCTTCAATGAGCGCAGAAACCATAGACGAAATCACACTTACAGTAGAACGTCGTTTATCCGAACATTTATTATCCGGAACGAAAAATACCAAAACGAAGTCCCGATACGTTTTCGAATAGTGCAATTCTCAAACAGTTGTTTCCTGTGAGGCCAAAAGTGGCGGGAAAACCCAAGGTGAGGGGACATTTGGGGAAATTTCAGCTGTGTATGATTTGGTAAATATCTGCGCGGGAATATTAGGTCAGTTTGTTTCCAAGTGAGGGGGTGTATACGTGCTCTTTTGCTGAGTTTTGTTGATGTAGAAACCTGGATGGCATACGATGCAGAAGACTGTGGATTTCAAATGCTAATTGATGACGAAATTGTGGACTTCCGTGCAAGAAGAATCCGACCCTGTCGACGATGAAACGGATGAAGACGAGGACAACAACAACGGAAGTAACAAATGCTGACGCGTTTTTCTGCGTTAGAGACAGCTATGGAGTAGTTAATGAACAACAATCAGAGTGCTATCCTACTCAAGTACTGCTGCTGAAGAGAATCAGATACCTTGCATTGAAAAAACGAAGGTATTAAAATGGTACAGCGAAAAATAAGTGATTATTTTCCTCAATCAAGGTAAAATTGCGACATTTTGCATCTATTTTGCTTTTTCTTCAAGCACTGCTTGCCTCGGTCATATGGTGTTTTTAGTGGTACCATTCAATGGCTCTTGAGAAAGCCCTTTCCAACCGTGTACGATCTCTGCTTTTTGGATTTGGCTTTTTGACGCGTATAGTCCGATATTATGTAATTTGATAATACTTTTTTTTTATTTTAACACTTTATTATATTCACTGTTACTATTTTACACAAATGTTTATATATAATCGATAGATTTTGATAAGTGCTGGTGATTGAAACTAAAACAAACGTCGTAACTCTCTCCGAGTCAAAAGTTATACTAAATGAAAATCTCCATACGCAGCAAAATGTCCTTAAAATGGCGGTGCTTCCCAATCCACCACGTGCGATGTGTCACAGTGCTTGCTTAACGCAATGAATTCTTTGATCCTTTAGCTATCCAATGGTGTCTTTGAATTTTGGATGAAGTTGATAGATATGTAGTTACAACACCAAACTGTATTCCCCGATTTTGTTATCATTCGTTTTTTTTTAATTGCCTCTCACTATGGAAGCAATTTTAAAGACGTATTAAGGTCAAAATAATTTGGGGGTCCAAGAGGTGTAAATGGGGGTCTGTGATTGTGGCTCTCAATAAACTAAATCGTGAATTTAATTTTTAAAAAAAAATTAATCACAGGGGGAAATTAGATTTTACCAATTTAACAGATTTATTTAATAATTTAATGAAGCTAATTTGCTGTTATAAAATGACAGCATAAATTTTATTAAGACAAGAAACATTTCGGCGTTTCCTTTCAGAATTAAGCTAAAGCAATATAATATTGAGTTCGAGAAATTTTTGAATTTGTCACGGACAAATAGAAACTGATTAGAAACTGATTAGAATAGGTACTATAACAAAGATTTTAAGGTAAAGTTTAGAAACGGATACCAGCAATTTTAGCTTTAAAAAGACATAACTGTTATTTTTCCAGACTTATGGAATATCGTGAGAAAGTTTTTAATTGTGCTTTTTCTAGTGAGGAGTTTCACACACACACACACGCACACACAGCACGGTTACCAATCTCGAAAACAAAAAAGGAAGAAAGAAAGGGGGGAAACTCTCTCTTGTCACTACTAACAGGATATTTAGGGTTAAATCTGACAAGATTGATACCAAATGTTGAAAATTTATTATTGAAGCACTAGATTCATCTCTCCCGTTAAAGACATTTGTTTGTTGTTCAGTAATTTTATGTATTTGTTAAATTTTAATCGGATTAATTAACATTAATGTTTCTTAAGTTTTAAACACTATACTTGACTGCAGTTAGAAATGTAATGCTTTTAAAGTAAGTAGCACTGTACTATCTTTTAAAAAGACATTTAAGTTGATAAATGGGCAAAAATTCAATATTAGGTAAGCAGGGGCCTACCCCAAACTTCGAAAAACACGGCAAGGGGTCTATGAGACAAAATAGTTTGAGAACCTCTGATTTAGCCCGACGCTCAGGGCTTGGTTTGCTTTACCAAGAAGAGATAGTTTCTTGGACTTTGGTTTTAGCGCGACGGAGAACGCTTGGGTTTTTACTTTCTTTCTGTATTTAGAATGATGGAATTCTTGTACTTTTGATACAACATACTGTGTTTGGAAGAAGTGGAAAAACAATTTATAAAGATATTACAGCTTGCATTATCACTCATTTAAATTTTGATTTGAATTTTTCGGGGCAAAAAAAAGGCTAAATATTTCATTAATGTTATGTACTTTGAAACTTAAAACAGTTAATTTAAGAGGAAAAACAAATCAATTTGGACTGAAAATAGTTCTCGGTTATTTATATACATGCTTGAAAATAATCGTAAGAATTTAAAAAATCTATATGAAATTCCTCCCGCAAACTTCCTTGTGAATCCACTTTCTAGTTTCAAAATGTATTTTGATGAACAAACCGAAGGTACTCACATTAAGTCATTAACATTGATTCCAAGTGATGAGGATTTCAAAAACAAATGTTGAAGTAAATATTCCAGATTTTGTGTGTGTGGGATACAGTTTTTTCTTTAAAATTTAAATGAAGACTTTGTAAGCCAAAAACTATCCATTCTTATTGTTAAACCAATAAATAAAAATAACTGACATGAAATTACAGTTCAGGTTTTTTTTTAAACTCCCTGCTTCGACATTGTCCCCCGAACTGTTTGCAATCGAGCAGAATCATAAATTAGTCTCTTGGATTGTTTATATTTTGAAACAAATAGAAGTAATATGTGTCATTCAATTCCCTTACATTGGATCTCCGTCTGATATTCTAGAAATCTTCTTATAATTGGTGTTTTTGACATTTTTTTCCAGTTCGAAACACGCCCTGCATCGTATAGAAGTATTTTTTTCTATATGGGCTGTGGATTGGTAATTACCATTGCAGACCTATACTCTGTTTCACCTTAACTTGGCAGCATTAGGAAGGGTAGGAAATGTATCAATCCGCTTGAAAAATAGTTCCAACTTGTTTTGGAATTTAAATTAAAGCAAATGCATAGAAAATTGTTAAAAAGTATCGTGTATTATCGAAATTGTGATTTTAAGGATATATTTTAGTTAATCACACCTTCAAAGCATTTATTCTTTAATACCTGTGAACGAATACAGTTGAAAAACAACAATTTCATGAAACTTCACTTGGCTAAAAACCGGTTTTCAAGATTACATCCTTGGCGGAGTTACCTAAGCATTCCCGCCAAATCAAAGCCATTCGCTTGGCGTCTTTGCTATCGTTCATACGTACAGTTTTGATATCTCGTGCTACTATCTTTGTTCTTGTTTTTTTTTTTTTTTTTTGACATTTTAAACATGTCTGAGATAGAAATGTCACCAACCTCGCTGTATACACCATCGAAGCGAGGAAAATCTATCCGAAGCGGAGCTCGGAAAAACATATTGAATGTTTAATTCTGGACTTCGAGAAGAAAACCCGCAAGAATCCATCAGAGAAATCGTGAAAAATGTTTATGAACTGATTGGCGTTTCGAAAAGATCTGTTTTCCGTATGAAGAAAGAAAAGAAGGCATTAGGTGCTGTAAGTTCTCCTGGTAAAAAACGACCCGGTGCCGTAGGCAAGCGTAATAAGCTGGTGAAATATGACTTCACATTGAGTGCATTCGGCGAAAAATTCATAGCTTTTTTCGAAAAAATGAGATTCCTACATTAACCAAAGTTCTGAAGGAAGTAAATGATGATGTTGAAAGTTGTGCTTCTGTTTTTCTTAAGTTAACATACATAAACGGCATTTATACATGAAATGTGAATAATTATTTCATTCGGATTTAAAATAATAACCACCGAGAAAAGGCGATAAATTCTTAAAAAACAAGATAGAAATTTGTATTTTATAAACGGATGTAATAAATAAAAATTAAAGAAAAAAGAGCCGTTTATTTTGAAAGTGGCCTAAGTCACTTAAAAAATCAAGTTAATGAAAGCATGAATTACAATTTAACGGCATTTTTTCATTTAAAAAACATTGCTATCAATATGTTGAGAACTATTGAGATTTTGTTCGAGAAAAGTTTTGCTAGTTTATTCATCAATTTTTCTAAACATATTGAAACGTAAGCCCTTAAATATCTCCATTAAAAAGTTGCATATACTATTTTCCAAAAAAAAAACAGCTCTTACAATTTTAATGAAAAAATTTTTCACAAGGATTTTTTCCTCCCACTCGCCAAATATGGTGATATTTATTCGTTTAGTCACTCTCTTCTCCTACAGTAACCCGGCAGCGGCTGTGATTCGGTCATCGTACCCTTCCCAATGCTGCCAACTTGAGTTGAAACAGAGTATAGTACATTCCACCGGAGCTGGTATCACGTTTTAGTGTGGTACCATATAGGTAGATATCAATTGCCACAATGTGATTTGGATGCCTAGTTTCCTCCTCAGAGGGAGGGGTTTAACGATGAGAAACTGTACGAGGAATTTTATTTTGCCGAGAGAGCCCAAGACATTTGGACACTCTAGTGATCTCTTACATGTCACATAATCCCACGTCATGGACGCTGTCTATTTTTTACATCATGATAATTTCACCGACTTGGGCTGGGGTTAAACCCGCAAGATTCGGCGTACAAGGCCAGCGCCAACCAAATACGCCACCCAGACGGCTTGTATATAAACATAGAAATTTATCAACTGGTTGTCTTGTCTCTTCTGATAAAAATTATGCAATGACGCAAATATAAAATATTTTCTTGTTCTTTAGAGGTGACAGTATTTTTCTTTTCTGTTCAATGAAATTGTTTACTAAAAACATATGTTTTCTTATCAATCCATCGCTTCTTTTGGTAAATTAAAACGTGGTTACAAATTGATTTATTATATATTAGAATTAATTTTACAACTATGACTTAGAATTATATATGTTTTTATTAAAAAAATGTTCCAACTCAATACAAGTTACAGAACAAAAAAATCAAAAAATATGTAAAATAATCTATACAATGTTTCCTTTACTAAAGAGACGTAAAAATCTTGTTTAAAAGCTTTATCTCTTTTTCCAGCTGCCAGTAGCATTTCAGCAGCCATCCAGTTGATTTCTCTATTTTTCTACTTAATTCGCTGAGGGTCACTAGTTTTCGATATAAATTCGGTGCATAGAATTTCAGCTGCCATCTTTGGTCTTCTTTTGATATTTAATTCTTTTCCGCAAACTAACGAAGTCGGAGATTAATAAGTCTATTAAAGCGGATTAGACTCCAAACTACTCTATTTATTCTCACAGTATCGAGCTGCCGAATATGCAGTATCGATCTACCCTGATATATATGAAACTTTTCAGGAGCCAGTTTTTTATTCAATCCTGCAGACAGTTTCAACAAACTTTCTACGATGCAAATCAACGCAGACTGTGTCTGATTTTAAGTTGAACTGTAGGTTTGTTTTAGTGACTGCTAAATCTGGGCTGTTTAGGCTTCGAATGGAGCGTGAAAAATTATAATTTAAAAAAACTAAAAAACACGCTTTTATACTGAATCGAACTAAAAAGTAAAAAAATAATTCTTAATAAAGAATAAAATTATTAACGAGAAAATGAATGTCATTTGGGGTAAAGGCGTGGGGTGCTTTGTACTACATTTTTACGCTAATTCAACTTTTCGGAATAGAAGTTAGAAATTAAAACAACTGATACATTTATAGAACACCCCACGCTTTTACCCCAAATGACATTCATTTTCTCGTTAATAATTTTATTCTTTATTAAGAATTATTTTTTTACTTTTTCGTTCGATTCAGTATAAAAGCGTGTTTTTTAGTTTTTTTCAAACTTATAATTTATTTTTCATTTTTTAGTTCGAACTACTATAAAAGCGTGTTTTTTTTTAGTTTTTTAAACTATCATTTATTCATTGTTGAATTTATCCTTGAGTTTGATATTTGAAGCTTGAATTAGTCTTGCTCTTTAATGGATATTAATTAACGAGTTTTTGAAGTGTATTTATTCTCTCTCCATATACGGGCTTCGGATGAGTCTCGTATCGTTATGTTAGATTCCGTCTCTATAGAACAGGTCAATCAAATAAAAAAAATCCTCCTTATCGTTTTTTTATTCACTTTTCACATTTTCATGCATTGTCCTCCACTTCTGAGCTATAGTCCAAATTTCAAGTCTCTAGCTCCTCGGAAAGTCACACAGTTTAAAATCAATTACAAAATTCCACCCGGACAGACATTAAAGAACACGAGTTAATAAAAACATGGTAATATTAAGTGTCAATCGTTTTTTCTTCTTTTAAACGTGTTCCTTTCATGTTAATTCGTATCATCACTTCTAAACTATTGCTTTATAAAAATAAAAATTATTTAGCAGTTAGAACATAAATTATTTTTTTTCCCCATGCACAAGCCTTTTTTTTTATTTTCATTTTCAGGAAAATGTTTATATTATGGGGAGAAATTGGTAACACACACCCACCTTCCACTTTCTCAGATACAGAACACTTTTTCTGTTTGTTTGTTTCATTTCTTTTAACCGCAAGTGTATTTTATATTTGCATATAATTAGCTTTAAATTCAAAACACTCGCTTTAGTGTTACACCTTATTCTTTTTGTCACTAAATCTGAAATTAGTCGCCAAATCTGGAAATGATGTATGGTATTAGTCGCCATGTCTGAAAATCGTATACGGAACTAGTCGCCAAATTTAAAAATGATATATGCAATAAGTTGCCAAATCTGGGAATGGTATATGGAATTTTCGCCAAATTTGATTATCCTTATTCCTGACGATCCTGAAGAGGACAATGGAACAAATTTATGAAATTATTGTATTGTCATCGATCCTTGACAAGTGTGCGAAATTTCGAATGAATCCGAACTTTTTAAGTGGGTAAAAATCGAGTTCTAAGATTCCGTTACATGCAAGTGAAACTTATAAAAGCGTGTTAAAAAGGAAATGAGATACGAATGGAATTTGAAGTAGAATGATCTTTTCTGATCAAGTATTAACTATGTTTGATTATATACGTGAATATGAAATAAGGATTAAATAGGAAGCAGAATTTTGCTTCAAGTTATAATCTAAAAAAATCAAAACTTATTATACTCACACATAGCAAAATTACACATATTAAAGAAACATTACATATTAAAATCCCACACACACATATATATAGGAAGAGTAAGAAAGTAACTGCTATTATAGAAAAATTAAATTAACACCCCCCCCCCTCCCAAGTTTTGCTGAAACTCAAAGTTTAGTGTGACAAATGCATAATATAAATTAATTACATCATTCAAAAAAAATTATGAATATTTCTACTCTTGTACTGAATATAAGTATTACAATAGTATATTTCTAATATAAAATATTAATATTAGTAAATAGGGCTCGTTCAATAATTATCCGACGTGTACGAGTACTCAAACCACTTTTTCAGAGTCGACAGCTCTGAAAAAGTGGTTTAATATGGCGTGTTATATTTAACTATTACTTTTTATCTATCCGTATTACAAAACTGATAATTTATTTCTGTTTTCTGTATTTTTTTTTCTAGGGTCGTAGATGATATTGACCTTATTCCAGGATCATTGGCTGAAATTCCAGTGGAAGGATCTCTTTTAGGGCCTACATATATTTGCTTAATAGGAAGACAATTTAAGAAAACTCGCAAAGGTGATAGGTTTTGGTATGAAATGGCAGATGGTGTTGGAGCTTTTACCAGAGGTAATGATATCTTTTTTAAAAAAAATAATTATTGGAAAAAAATTATAAGGTAAATATTTTTCAAATGTTTATCCAATTTAAACAGCCAGACAAAACATGGAGAAGTTTTTTAAATACTTTGATGCCTCAAACTGTATGTGTAGTAGACTTGTACATTTTTTTAAAAAACCTCGACGGATTTCAGCTAAAACCCAATTAATTATTTAATTTATGAAATTTTAACTTATCCACATTGGATTAAGAGAATATTATAAGGAAATTTTCATCTGTCTAACTTCCAAATGATGCTTTAAAGTTTTATTATCAACCGTAAAATGTAGCGGTAAATATATCAAGCC
Source organism: Trichonephila clavata (assembly GCA_019973975.1). Classification (NCBI taxonomy): domain Eukaryota; kingdom Metazoa; phylum Arthropoda; class Arachnida; order Araneae; family Nephilidae; genus Trichonephila; species Trichonephila clavata. The sequence goes on along the minus strand of BMAO01015554.1, from coordinate 78,553 downwards.
AGACGCAAAAATTTAAAAGTTAAATTTATATTATTTCAATAAGTTCTATTTTATATTAGCTGTCTCTCACATTTACCAATTGCTGCTTTATTTGAATGAAGAACTTCATTAAAACTAAACTCAGTTAACTTTCTAAGAATTTAATTTAAGAGTAATTACAAATTGTTCAAGAAGTTTAATGGATGCCGGAACAGTAAAGATAACCTAAAAATTTAATAATTATGCATAGATTGATATAGATATATTCCAAAATGCAAGATAAAAGAAATACCAAAATTTAAAGAGGGATTCTTGAGCAACTGTAAAAATAGAAGACTGATGTACTACAGGGTAAATACAGGAAAATATGGGCACCAGTGGCTTAGTAAAGGCCCTGTTGCTAAAAAAAGAGAGAGAGAGAGCTCTATCTTGGCTTTTATCAATTAAGGCTTTTATCAATTAAAAATATGTGAATATTTGAAATATACAAAGCTGTCGTAGCCTTTCGCTACCTCTAAGATTATCAACTCCCCTTCGGGTATTACCTAAATCTAGATGTGTTGGATACATAATAAAGTCACTACTTCTATTAACAAATCAATCTTATTTATTGATCTTTCTTAATTAAGAGATTACACAAATACTATTCAATTTTAAGAACAATAAAACACAGTGGAGAATGAGAAGGATTCAATAATCATGAACGACGGAATCTTATCTGAATCCACGACAGGTCGACGCGTACAATTATAGCTACACACTTATACTTAATTGGGATAAGTAAAACTAACCTGATTCCTTATGTTACGGCAGGTTCGTCTAGCTGCTTCTTTAATATCTGGATTGGATTCCTTTAATAGGCGGCTTCTTTATCAGTTAACTCACAGTTCTTTCATGAACTAATTTTCTCCACAACGTACGGTAGACTCTCACAACGTTTACACTTCTCATTTCATTTCACTCTCCTCTCTCTTCATTTCATTCCCCCTTTCATTTCATTTCCGAACTCGCTAAACCCGAACTTATATAAAATATCTCATTTGCATAAATCACGCTTTTGGCACCCGGTGGAGATTGGTTGAAATAAATAAAATATAGAAATTATGAGAAGGTTAGTGAAACGCGTAAGCACCCGTCACAAAGCTACTTTAACATTAGCTTTTTATCGTGCTCATTAGAACGTAGGAAAGCAACGCTACATATTACCCACATGTATGTGTATGAGTTTTCTTGTGTGAGCTTTAATCATCACCCAGGTTTGATTTGACACCACGACAGACCTCTTCCAGAATAGCTGTGAAGAGCTTAAGAATTGCCGGAAGTGGAAGATGAGAAGTAACGAAATAGATAATAAAATAATCAATAAAGAATAAGATTACAAACAATAATACTATATAGGTATTAGTAAGTAAAACGATGTAAATAAAAAATCAAGGGTTTACTATAAGAAGGTCGGACTTACCTATTATTAATTAGGATTACAATCTTTTCTTAGCTTTAATTTTCGCAAAAGTTTCAATATAATTTCTGTTAAATCCAAGTTTGGTGCGACTTTGTTTTCTATTGACATTAGAGATAAATGTCGGAGTCGGGCTTGGCCCACACAGTCTCTCAAATAATTTTTAATTTAGTAAATAATCTTTCAGCTCCTGCAGAAGTAACAGGGATTGTATAGAATAAAAAATTTTGCTGTGTAAATACTTCTGTTAGGTCGCATTCTAGCGCTGCATATTTGCTCATTATTTCCTTACATAATTGGTGAACAGTCCCTGCCTGGGTTAATTTAGGGAGAACTAGGTGCTAAATATTAAGAAATTTAAGGGAAAAGTTTAAGCCTATTATATCAGAATACTTATTTTGTGTGGAATTCGTCACACTTTTTTTAACAAAATTGTTTCATCTACATCTAGTAGAAATGTTGGTCTGAGAAAATTGAATGTTTCAGACTGCACTCATACCAGTAAAACGTGTATTTAATTGGGCTAATATATTGTGTCTAGTATCTTATTTAAAATAGTAATATTAAATATTTCTTTCCAGTTTGGAAATTGATGAACAAAAACTAATTCCTCAAAATGTTTTTTAACATATCTGTCTTTTTCTTAAAAATGGTGATCTATACTATATTTTCTTGCAAATTCACTGGCTTTGCACTTAAATGATTCGAAGTCGTTTCCATAAATTTGCAACTTTGTTTTTGTCTCTGCTAAAGCTCTACCTGCCTTGTCCATATCGATACCGCACCTTTGAAAAATGTTTCATGCATAATTAATGTCATTCAACACATGGTGCAAGAATATGCCAAGCAAAACGAATTCGAAGTTTAGCGTTTTAATCTCTGCTTCCTCACTCTCATCTTTATTGGGGCTCTTGAGAACTATTTCTGATAATGCTTTGATTATATATAAAAAAACGAAGTTTAATTGCAGATATAGTATTGACTCTACTGGACCATCTAATCGGATTTATTTTTTTAGAGTGAGATTTGATTTGCCTGTGAATTTTGACAGAGATCTTAATGCTATTTCTGACAAAGTTATACAAATCTAACAACGTTGTGGGAAAAAAATCTCTATTTCCCCACTAGCGCAAACTGCATTCTTTATCACCAAATTTCCATTATGAGTGGCGTAATGTACGTACTCTACATGAAGCTAAATATCCTTAATCTGTCCATTACACATACCGCTCATTACATCAGAACCTTGACTTACACATTTTCTTTCTTTTTTGTCGATAAATAATGCAGTCCCATGGTTGACTAATTCAGTTGCACCCTGTTGGATGGCCGCACAGAAGCTTGAAAACACTTCTTTTACTTTGATATCAACTCCGTTCCCGTTATTAATGCATACCGCTCAATAATGCTTAGCTGATCTACCTTTGATATGTCCTGTGTCGTATCCATTATGAAAGCGCAAAACGGCGACGCTCTAATTTGTTCTATCAAATGGTTTTTAAGTTGGATCCCCAAGCACTCAATGATTTCATTTTGAATTCTTGCATTCAAATATCTTGTAGATCCCAAAAATATTTTAAAAGCGTGATTTATAAAAAAAAAACTGAATAAAACAGTTAAGGTATACGAATATGTTTGGTGCCCTTCTCTTAAAAAACATCGCTTAGAAAAAAACTTATAACATGTTTAACTTCAGTTTGTATGTAAACAAGCTATGCTTATGTAATATTTGCAATAATTTATTTAAACTTCAGAAAATTGGTACATTTATAAGGTATTTTGAAGAAATTTTAGGAACATTCAAAAAAATTTACATGGAAATTTATTGACCCAATTTAAATAAATAAAGTATTCAACTAATCATTATGTATGTATCTAAGGCATGAAGTAAAATCTTTTGGTTACATAAATAAATAAAAATTTTAGAGCTACTCGAAGAACCAGTGAAAGAAATTTGCCATTATTTACAACACTGTTATACAAATACTAGACCATAATTTTTAAAAAATATTCTTGTTATAATCATTGTTTTACTCTCCACCCTAGAAAATATTATGAAACAAAATTATACCATGTTTCAAAGATATTTATCGGTAATACTTCGAGTTATCGTTTTTGAAATTTTCAATATACAAAAAAATTGATTTTGAGAAAAATGCATTTTTAATACTATTTATCAAATACTTTTTATACTTATACAATTACTTAGTTAAAATTTACCAGTTTTATAGTTTATGCCTTCTGTGGTAGCTCATTTTTAATCATTATTTTCTTTTTGGCTAATTTATTTATTTTTTCTGACAACTTTTGCTACCGACAGAGAATGTCGCTTAGACTCTATTAGTGTCTGTCTGAGTGTTTTGGTACCCGCACATATTTACCAAGCTTACCCTAGTGCGTACAGTTTACACATTAATGAAGTTCACTTTCAACTTTTCATAAAAACTATTAAAAAATAAGGCTTTTCAAACACGTCTGAAAATATTTTTTGAATGCTTGAATATCAAAAACAAAGCTGTTAATTGTTATCAGAAAAAAAATTGTGAAGAAATGAAATTGGGTTTGTAAAATGTTTGAAACAATTAAGAATTTATGTTCACCAAATAAATTATCTATAAATGAAATTATAAATTCTTCCCGAGATAACATCAGTTATTTAAGGTGCTGATAACGACAGAGATCAGTAGAGTGAATATGGAATGAGGGGAGACTGTTTCGGAAACAGCAGCTGTCTGAAAACACGCGTTCTAGAATTTATATTGTCCGAGTACTATCTGAAAGTATTATCTTTCAAGCCCAATACTGATTATGGATAAAAATAAGGCTTACGCATTAGTCAAATGCATATTTGGACTTTATGTCAATAGATACAATTCGTATGCGATAAAATTATATACAAGTTTTTCGGAAAGTTATGAAAAAATCAAATTTTAAAAATTTGTGTACGTAACGCAGATATTACTAAGAATTCGCAAGTATATGTTATTATGGATACAAATCATATTAAGTTATTCTCAGAGAGTTGAACAGAAATAGAATTTGTTCAGGCCAGATTATGGGATTGGGTGCAGTTTGGCATGATTTCCATAAAAAAATAGGAAAATTTTAGTCTCAAACTAAAAGATGTAGTGGTGTTCTTAGATCCATGTGATTGTTAATTATAAATGAAAGGCTTTCATGAAGTTGACAGCAAAGAGGTTTCTTTTGGTAGAAATCTAACGTTTATTTTTACAATATAATTTTTAAACTAATCTACTTTTTACAAAACCGCTACATAACGCATTCCACTCTCTCTCTCTCCTCTTGCCTCGTTTCGTTAAACATCTGTTCAGTATCTAGTCAACAACTCGAGTTCCTTTACTTACAACAGCTCGCTTCGCATAGCGAGCGCTAGAGGTCACAACATTCTCCCCACTTGAGTTTTAGAACTTCTAGGAGAAAACTCAACAAAAAACTAAACAAACTCAAAATATACTAAAAAATATCATAAGTATATAATTTTCTGAGAATGATACAAAAGAACATTTGGAAAAGGCAACATAATTCAAAATCTCAAACTAAAATATAGAGTAAATATTCTATGAGAGTAAAATAAAATACATAGTAAATATCACACACACAGCAATAAAAATTACTTCAATATAAACTCATATAATAAGAATACGAAAATTGTTGAAAGGATATTTCTATTTCAAGTCCAAGTTAATGTCCGGTGATTTCTAAAGGATACAGTCTTGTCCCCTTCCTTTATCTTTTAAGATTCCACTGAGTCTTTCCCAGAATCCTCCCCACTATGTGGCAGATGGTGGTATAACTTCCATCTTGTTTGGTAATCCTCGAATGCTCTTCGGATGTTTGTCCAATTAAGCTACTAAAATGATGCTTCAATCATTTTGCTAAGCTCATTAAATTGGCATTCTTTTTCTTTAACCATACTTCTTTTTCTGTAATCATCAGAAGCTTATTACTTTCACATGATTTTCCTTGACTTTTCTTAGAAGACAATAACTTCTTTTCATGTGTAATATTTTAAATTCTTCATTATTTCTCATCATTTCATCTAGTTCTTTGTTTAACTTCTTTGCTTGACGAGAAAAATTGATTTCAGTCTCTTTGGTCTTTAATTGATTTTGCAGATCACAAGCAACATTTCCTCTTTTTCTTCACTAGTGACATTTTGTTCACTTCCAATTTTAGATAACTTCTCATTATCTTTTAGAATTTCAGCTAATTTTTGATCTTCCTTTTTCAATTCTGAACCAAAATCTTCTTTTTAAGATTGAAATTGTTATTTATGACATATATTGATTTCTTCCTTTTCTTTAACAGCAACATTCTTTTCTTTTAAATCATTTAGTAGTTCCTCATTTTTCTTCTGTAGTTCAGATAATTTCTGTTTAAAAGTAGTTTTAGTTTTGACATTTTCTTCGTTCAACTTAGAAAACTTTGCTTCGGGGAGTCGTCGACATGTTTTCGGGAATTTATCGTTTTGTAACTGCGAGTCATTATTGGTAAGAGTAGTCTCGTTTTCCTTCGTGATCTTTTTCAAGCGCTCTAACGTACGTTTAGCTCGTGGCTGAATTCTCCAAGATTCTTCTCGGTATTCTTCAACCGTAATAAATTCATTTTCAAAGTCTTGTTCGTTTTCTAAACCATCTAATAACCGTTATGAATTATTTCTAAGGAGTCTGATTTTTGCTTAAACAATTCTAAGCACACCTCGATTTCGTAATATTCGACTCTATCGTCAGTTAATGCGCTTTTTAATTTATTATATGCTTTCGTAAATGAAGCTCTTTCAGCGGTTTTGTTTCTTTTTATTATTTCCATTTCTACTGTCTTTTTTAATTATTTAAATCTTCTAAACTTTGTATATTCAATACATTCAATGTTTAAAATTGATCTCATTCAAATATTCAAAGTAGATATCATATCTCCATGCATTATATCTTCAAAATGGAAAATAATAAATCTTTGCCTACCTCTTCGCTTCTTTGTTGCCGTTCCAATCAAGCCGCCCAAGCGAGGGCGCCATAATGTGGTGTTCTTAGATTCATGTGATCGTTAATTATAATGAGAGGCTTTCATGAAGTTGACAACAAAGAGGTTTCTTTTGGTAGACATCTAACGTTTATTTTTACAATATAATTTTTAAAGTAATCTACTTTTACAAAATCGCTACATAACGCATTCCACTCTCGCCTCGCTTCGTTAAACGTCTGTTCAGTGTCTTGTCAACAACTCGAGTTTCTTTGCTTACAACAGCTCGCTTCACATAGCGGGTGCTAGAGGGCGCAGCAGATGTTACACTAGTGTCTTTGGCTGCTTTTTGCTAAGTTGGATATGTATTTTATAGTTTTTCTTCAAGATGATACAAAAAAGCTCAACATTATTTACAGATATTAGAGGATATTTTATTACCATTGACTTAAATTTCTATATTATCAAAAGGTAAGGCAGTCATATGTACGACAGGAAGTGCATAATTCAATTTTTTTGACTGACCCAATTTGTAACTGATTCTCAGCTCCATTGAAAATCATTGAGGGATATATACCGAGAAGCGACTAAAAATAATTAACAGTACTTTTCTTCTGTAGAAAACTTCCGTTGACAGTTGGTATAATTTAAACTCTCATACAGCTTCTTCAATGAAAAATTCATTTTACGATTATATCATGGGAAAAAAAGGAAATTTGACCATAAATTTTAAAAAAACTTTAATTTCCTAAAAATGTATCCTTGTTTAAACTTTTCATTATTTATTTATATGTAACATAATTTTTTTGCTGTATAGTCTGTAACATATATATTCTAGTTTTATTATTTTGCGAATAAAGTATATGTTTACCATAACGTACTTTAATGTATTTTTTATTAAATTTGGTATTTTTCAACCAATTGCGTATTTTAATTGATTGTATAAATCTTTTGCGATGCACTATGATATAAAAGCACACACACAGATATATATATATATATATAGTTTTGCTCATATATAAAAACTTGTTTCTTAAAAATAAGTAATTAGCTGTTCATTCCACAAATTTTTGATTTAACAGTTTTTATTGCAACTTATAAGGAAAAGTTTGTCTATGCGTGTACTTATCTATCAAAAACTAGATTTTAATTCTTTTAGAACAGAGAGTTAATAATACAAGTGAAACATGTTATGCATTATTGCCTAACTTAAAAATATTGACAAAGCGCATGCATACTTTAATATAACTGACGTAAAATTTCGACTTATATTTATTTACGTATCTCAGTTTTTTAAAATTTATTTCAGATCAACTGGTAGAGATATACAAGTCTAATATGGCTCGAATTATCTGTGATAATTCTGACCGCATAGAAAACATGCAAAAATCCAGCTTTATAGTAAAGTCGGCGAAGTAAGTACATTTAAAATGCGTAGGCTAACATTAAGCATCTTTTTTTTTTTAACAAACGAAAAAATCTTGCATGTAATATTTTTGCTTGAAAAAAATTTATCTTTCTCCACCTTCCAGTAGCCCTTTTGAAGACAGTAAAAACAACTTTATTTTTTTCTCTGCAAATTCCCTTAGGAATTCTCTATTTTTTCAACAAAAATATGGCGCATAAGTTTTTAGTTCCCATTTTCAATCTTCGTTTGATATTTAATTCTTACCCAAGCTATTTGATAAAGGTCGAGATTAATAGGTCTATTTACACACACACAAGTATATTAAAATCTAAGGAATAGTATTTATTTATTTGTACATTAGATCTGCCATTATTTTAATTTTTAAAAATTTTTATTGGTTTGATTATTTTTATTCTGTAATTCATGGGTTAGCAAAAAGAATTCTTAATAAAAAGTTTTTATGCATGCAACATCGTTTCATATTTAAGTCAAATCAAAACTTATTCTCTTAAAAGAACCAAGTCCATTTTTCGTAGATAAAAATGAAGATTAAAAATTAATCCACACATTTTGCTATTTGAGCTTCATCTTTCTGAAATAAAAATATGCATTTGCAAAATTATAATTTTCTTTTGCGTTTCTTCTAGTCTTATTTTGTAAATATTTAATTTTTATAATAAAAGAAAAGTAGCAATTAACAGACGAAAAGTGGTTTTTAAAGCTGTTTTAAGCGAAACCCCCAAATACTTCTCGAAATTTTTTGTATTTCATTTCCTAAAATTAAATATACTTTCATGATTTTTTCAAGCTCAACATTTAGGATTATTTTTATAAATGAAATATATATAGCTATCTTCCTGTACACTAACTATATTAATTCTAAGAATTAATTTTAAAGAAACTCCGAGTAATTTTTTAATAGAAGTGCACAGCATTTTTTTATCAATTCTGAATAACAATAAATAAAAGTCTAATCATATCTTAATAGTTCGTTCAAATTTTTTTAATTCTGTCTTTTCCCCCCGGATCTACCGCTTTTGAAGAAAAGGCTTGAATTTCAGAAAAGCACTTTAAAAAAAGGTATCATTCTAAAGATGAATCTTATTAATTTCTAAAAATTAACACGCACACAAATATTTAATTTCTTAAAATTTATAACATCTCCTAATTAGTTTAAAACTAGTATAAGAGTTCGTTTTTCTTATTTCGAATAAATTTGAGGTAAATCTATTCTCTAAACATGTACTCTGTTACTACTATTGGCTTAAAAAATTAATACATTTCTAAATTTTGTGTTTTAATTTAATTCAGTATATTTTAATGTATAGTTCAAATAATGTTCAATAACAAAACAAATGTTGATTAACAATGTACCTATAAATTAAGTTGCATTGTACCTATAAGTTAAGAGAAATATCATAGCCTGAAATTGACAGGTTTTTATTTTTATTCTTACAGCAATCCTGTGTTAAAATGTGAAGAAATTCCTAAAGTAGATTTATCAAAATGGAAAGCATTCTATTGAAAAAACATTATGTTTCAGAAGATACTTTTTAAAGCATTCGTGTGTGACTCGTAAGACACATCATAACATATGTATGATATTTAGAAGTATAAATATTTGAACTTGGTCAACTCGACTGAATCGGTTTTCCTGAATAATATTTCAAGGAAAAAAAATGAAGAAAACAAAGGATCCAACTTCAATCTCTTTCTTTTCTCCAAGGATAAGTATTTTTGAAGTAAAGGAGTTGTTAATATTTCAATCACATTGATTTAGAAAATATAAGGAATAGTAAACTGAATGTGAATTAATATGGTGATGCGTGTTTACTTTGACGGTAATCGCATAGTATATGTTAACTTCTGGAAGCAGTAGAAAAGAATGAACTTAAATTTAAAAGTGTCTTTTCATAATTAGTATAATTGATATTTTTAATGTTTTTTATTATTTCAAGGCAATTTTTTAAGAAAATTACTAATATTTATAATCTTTAACAATCAACAATGTTTTGTGGTTATATCATGATAGTATTATTTTTTGTGCTAAATCATTTTCATTTTTTATGTAATAGCATTTTTAGTTGTGCATTTATTTCTTATTGCTCATCTGCTTATGTTCTAAATAAATATTTACTTATTTCATTTACTGACATTTGTTGCTGAGTTATTTCTTCGCTAAAATTATTATACGGTAAATTTTTGGTAAAAAAGGCATGTTTTAAGTTAGGGTTTGAAATCCCGTGTCATAGTTTCAAACCCGGGATTAGGATTGGATTATTTATTAAAAATACTTACATATTAGCTTAGTTGAAATTGCATAATAAAACTAAAAATATAATTGAAAATTGATTTAATATTATTTTAATAAAACAAATAAAAAATAATTGATCAGAAAAACAAATAAAATAGTACATAATGAAATTTACAAAAAAAGCATTTCTTCATTTCTTGTGCTTTTGTAAATAAGCTTATAAAAACACAGCTCCTCCAGCGTTTCATCGTTGGAACGACTTCTTATTTTTGTTACAAATTGTCTTGTCGTAGAAAATGCATGGTCGAATTCTTTGCTAGTAGGTATTATTGTCATTAAATAGGAGTATGTTCTTTTCAAGTAGTCACCACGTCTCCCTCCATTTTCAAAAAAAGAGACATTTCTTTTTGAATTTTTGATGACTGTGTCTCAAATCTAATAATCTACATTGGTGCATATACCTCTTTGATAACTTTATTTAGTTATTCTGCTACACAATGGTTTTTGTATATAAATTGAACCAGTTATTGAATCAGAATGTGAATCAATTTGAAGTGTTACCTCAGTTGAAATTAAAGATCCAGTTGCATGAGTAATACAATGGGATTTGAAGTGTCTTAAGTCTTCCAAGCAGGACCGCTATTAATTAACGGCATTTAATTGAAGAAGGAATTGTGACAAAATCTATTCTTATGGTGTTGCTTATATTATTGTGTAATCATTGCAGCGAACCACGTAGATCTTTGTGACGTTCTCCCATACTGTGTGTGTGTGTGTGTGTGTGTGCATATATTTTCTTTACATATAGCACTTATAATTGCTCAAAAAAATTCTATGTACATGTTTCATAAACAGTATAAAAAATTTTGAAAAATTAAATTCTTAGAAAATTTTTATAAGAAAATTTTTTTTAAATATAATTGAGACAAAAATTAAATCCCGGAATTAGTTATTTTAATCCCGGGATTTCCAGATTAGAAAAACACCGTGGTCTAGGGATTTCGAAATTCCGGGATCCCGGGGGTGAAAACCTTACTAGATATCTTCCGAAAATTCTAAAGGACTCTGTCCAAGTTAGGTGACATCGGACATCCTGAGAGTGGGTGAAATGTCCGTGTTCTGACCTCACTCGCAATGTAGAGAAAGTTACAGAAGAAAATAAGAGAAAACATATGAAATTTCACGGTTTAATATACACATCCTCCTCGAACCCTTCAAGGTTCAACACTTAAAAAACCAAACACTAACCGTATACAGCACAAAAAAAAAAAAAAATAAGATACATTAAATGTAATACCAGATTCACAATACTTTGAAAAAAATTCAAAATATAATTCAGACAAAAATTAAATCCCGGGATTAGTTATTTTAATCCCGGGATTTGAAAAAACCTTCCGAGATCCCGGGGCTGCAAACCCTATTTTAAGTACATTAATTACGACAACGAGATTTCTGAATCTCATTAGCTTTAAAATTTTTAATAAGAATAAGTTTGTTTCTTTAAAAAGAAAACTTTCTTCCTAAGTTCGAATTATTGCGTGCTACTTTATTAGGAAAATTTACTATTTAATTTCTCAGACGAGGTGGTTATTAATATTCTTGAAATACAAAGGATCAAAAACTTGATAACTCTTGAAATTATGATTATAAAAACCTTTTTACTGTACGTCTTATCAAAACTGCTGCACGTGTGTAATATAGAAAATAATTAAACCTAAATAACTTAATTTAACTGAAAATCAAGAGAATTTACTTTTTGATAGATTCAACCTAGAAATATTGAGAAGGATTTAATGAACTTAGACATGTACATTGGTTGATGCAATACAAAAAAATCTATGTAAAAGTTAGGGTACACGCCACTTGCGTAGCTAGTCCTGAGTGGGCCCTGTATTAAAATCCCTTGGGGGGGGGGGCTTTTGGAAATGGGAACTTTGTTAGTGGAAATATTGATAACATTTTACGATTATGAACTGACATATATTATTGCTTCTATAGCTTGGGGTGCCCGTGTCATTGATACGGTGGTAGTTACGCCCTTGGTACACACGTATATACATATGACTCATTTGCGTAGAAGATATAAATTACAAGATGGGACAAAAACGTGGGTTAATGGATCTGTTCATACAGTTTTTACAATCTGAATGGAATGAGAGAGTTGATGATCCTCAGAAAAGTCACAATTCCACTCTCCAGCGACGCTGTTTCCAAGTCCCTGAGCAGTTCTTCTCAAACTTTGAATACTTGCGACTCAATTTTCAATCATAATTTTCATCGCGCCCCCTTGCATACACTAACAACGCATTGAAATCAGTAGTAATGTATTTGACGCTAAAGCTACAATACGATTTTAATTCTAAACCACTAAAATTATCAATATAAGTATTTAATTTTGTACATGGCTAGCTCATAGGAGTCACTAGTAATTATTAAATTTACTTTTAACTTAGTATTGATAATGTAATTATTAAATAGATTGTGCAGTACAGATGCATTTATAAGTATATTATATAACTGTAAATGCGTATTTTACTTTTATTATGTCGGAATGCATTGTTTTGCTTCTTTTCAGTAAATTTGTAATTTTTTAAAAATCTTTTATTTTCGACTTTTTGATATGTTTGCGCCCCCTTGTAAAGTTATCATGCCCCCCTAGGGGGCGCACCCCACAGTTTTAGAAACGCTTTTCTAGAGGAAGACAAGATGCACTTCCAAATGCATTCTAAATATGTTCTATAGGGTAAATTTTCATGAAATTTGAACAACTCTGCAAATTCTCTCAATATTGAATATTAGAGTAGTCCGAACACACACAAATTGGTTAATGGAATTTTTAATAATTATCGTTTTACGTACTCAACTATCATTTCATGCTTTAAGCCTTCATGTTCTTGTTTTAAAGCACAAGGGATGTTCTGTTTATTTAAGGACAAAAATATCGCCGGTTTTAAGCGAAGGCGATTTGTATGTACACCTTGTTTGTCCCCACTGCTTGAGTTGGAAATCTTTTGAAGCCAATGTCTTATTTCTCTATCATTTGTGTTTATTTGCTTAGAAAATTTATTTTAAATTAACTTTACAGACAATGTTAATTTTTTATATTGATGAAGTATTTTAATAAATTTTAATATTTAAATAATATTTATTTCTCATGAAAACTAAATGAGAATGAAATATTCATGATACGATTTAAGGCAGATTATGTCTTATTTCAAAGATAATAGCATTTCGATTATCCTGAAATTTCATTTTATCATCATTACGATATTTGGGACCTTTGTGTTTATAGGCATTAAATTATAATCTAATCAAATTTCTTTCGAGAAATTTAAAAGAATATATTTCTCATCTCGAAAAATAATTTCAGTTTTAATTATACATTTGAAGAAAATTGATAATTTCTTGCATTTTGCTTAACTGTGCGACAGAATTTGTCACACAATAAAAGCATTCAATTGTAAATATCAATTTTTGTTTAAATTATTATCATTAATTTCTTACCCTATTTGTGCTTTGAATTTATTTTCTAATTTATATAAAAAAAATTGTTCATTGCTGATTTTTACATTTCTTTTCAAACAGATTGCCGTAATAACTGATCTTTCAACATAAATCCCAAATTATAATTTGAAAATACTCAATATTCCCTCTGTATAATTTTTTAGAAATTTCTAATTAAATTAATTTTTTAAAAAACTTTCCTCAGTGGTAATATTCGACTTATCTAAATTAATTTTAAACTTTGTATTAACCTAACTGTACCTGTATTTTCTAGAAATTATTTTGTTCGTATAATTCGAAAATTAACGAAATAAATTTATATCAAAATAATACAGTGAATCAGATTTCTTAAAAATAATGTTTATTATCATGTAATTTTTAAATTTTGTAGTTCTGTGTCTTTTTTAATACAAATTTTCAAAAATAGACACTCTTTAATAAATGGCATATTTTAAATTTGATAACTATTATAAAAGAAACAAAAAAAAATTTCATTAACAGTATAGAAACAAATTGAAACTTTAACAAGCTGTTTTAAAAATATGTATCTTCCAAAGTACATTTTAAGCCCAATTTAAAATCAATGAATTTCCTTATATTATTTTTACTTAATTGCTTTTCTAAAGATTTTTCTCATCATTTTAATTATTTATAACTTTTAACTTGGCATTTTAATAAGTAATATATTAAGATCCAAGCATTATAAAATAATTTAAGAACACCACATTATTTGAAAAAAATGTATTAAAATAAGATATTAAAAATTCATATCTAAAGTTCTAAAATTTTGAGTTTATATTCTTTTATAATTATTTACACGTGATGCCACAATCACTTAAATTAAAAGTTAGCCAATTTAGGTAACTGGTATTTTTCAAGTAAGTCACCAACTGCTTTCGCCACTCCTTCTTCCATGGCTTTAATAATCTTATTTCGTGAGTTCTTGGCTACAGCATTGGCTATAAGTTTATATAACCAATTGAGGACAACACTCAATCCTGTTATTTTCTTGATTTTATATTTCCCCAGATGTATAACTTTAAATGAATCTAGCTTAGCTTTACCGTCTTTACCAGAAATGTCCATTCTCACAGCCAAGTCGTCCACAGCAACATCAGCGTGACCTGAAAGAATTCTAAATTAATAGACTTGCATCGAATGATAAATCAGTTACGAGGGGGAGGGGGAAATGTACTGCTTTCGTATATATTTTCATTCCTTTGGCTACAAGGTAATACGTTTACTGTTTTCTAGAAATTCTTAAGCGTCACGAAAAAAAGCTAACACGAAATGCTCAGTTGCTGTCAAAGAATAACACTCTCCATTTTCACTTTTCTGTGTATACAGGGTTATTCCCGGGTTTCGAAGCACTGTAATAAAAAAAATCTAAAACGAAAACAGCAACAAAAAAAAAAAAACATTTGAAAAAATATTGAGACAATTTAAGTTTTATTTACATACTTTGCAAGTGTAAAGTGTACGAAACCTTGGTTACGAGGCATACAAATCAATGCGATAGTTTAGTTCCTGCTACACTCTACACAACATGGTACTATCAACGTTATTGACAGCACGTGTTATCCAAAAACTTGGTCTTCTACATCCAAACCAAGTTTTTGCACCATTTTCCACGTGATATTGCAGAACTGCATGAAAGGATAACATGTGAACATTGATAGTATCATTTTAAGTAGAGTGTGGCAGGAACTGCTGAACAATCCCATTGATGTATGCCATACAGTAGATCCCACAAGAATTTTTCAAGGGGGAATCCAGGGTCCACCCTTCTCGTATACCCCAATATGCTGCGAAACATATTCTTTTGATTGGGTTGATTTTCTTTAGCAGAAACAGTAACAAAATAAATTATTGAATAAATAATAAGCATTAATTAATGCAATTAATAATTATTAACACATACTTAATTAAATTTTACGTACATAGGAATATAATCAAATGAAAACAAATCAAAGGGGAGGGGTCCGAACCCCCCTCACTTGTGTGCGTCACTAATGCAGTGTAACCATGGTTTCACACATAGAACACCTTAAAATTATGTAAATAAAACATGAATTGTTTCTATATGCTTTCAAATGTTCTTTTTGCTGTGTTTGTCTTACAAGGGGAGGGCACGACTAAGGAAATTCATTTAAGGACAAGACTTTGTGCAATAGTAGTACTCCTTTAGGGTGTTTAACCCTCAATGCAATTCAATAGAATGACCAGTCCATTCAGAGAAAATAGCCTTCAAAATTCATGCTCAGCTTTTATACAATAAAGCTATAACTCTTTCCAGCGATCCGGTGGGATGGTTGGTAAAATAGCTGGCTACCAAACGTTCGCCCTCAGTTTGAATCACGCGAATTTTTTGATGTTTTAATTTGTAAATTCATTTAATTATTTTTGCAATTAAATAAATTTATTTAACAAAAAGGTTTATTAAATATTAAATGATATTTTAATTAATTATTTTATATTTTAAAAAGTAAAATAATTACTGTAATTATATAAATATTTATATTTTATATATATAATTAATAATAAATAATATTTATTATAAAAATAGATTATAATAATTATTAAATGATATTTTATATAAAAATTAGTTACAAATAGTTTTACAATATGAAATAAAATACATTAAAAATAAAATATTATAACAATACATAAAATATATTATAATAATTAATAAAAAAATTATTTTATAATTAATATAAAAATAATATATATTTTATATTATATATTATTATTTCAATTATTTTATAGTTATAAAAATATGTAATGTCTTTTTTAAATAAATTTATTTAATTGTAAAAAAAATTAAATAAACTGAAAATTTAAAACAAAAAAAAAAGCGATCACGAACCGATTATAATATATTTTTATAATAAAATATATTAATAGATTTTATTATATTTCATAAGAAAAATATATTAAAATAAATATATTTTAAATAATATTTTATATAAAAATTAGTTTTGAAAAAATTTTGTAATATGAAATACAATATGTTATAAAATATATATATATAAAATATTATAATAAAACATAAAATACGAGGGTAAGTTGAAAAATATTTTTCCCCTGTCAACTGTGGTCAGAGTTGTGTATGAAAGTCAAAAAATAGAATGAGACATTAAAGATATGGCATACCTTTATTTTATTATTCTCGTACGAGTACGTTGAGACATTTGTCATATCGCTTGATAAGCTTCAAAAAGTCCTCCAGGAAAAAATCAGGGCTTTGCATATGAAAGAAGCGTTGAACGGCTATGGGCGAAAGGCGACACAGCAGGAAAACGCGCAAGTCACCGATACACCATTGGGTAGAGGTCGCTGCAAATCAAGCAGATGGCGCTGTTGCAGTGCCTGCGCAAAGCGGACCACATTCGGCGACGGCAACGCAAAACCATATTGCAACTCTTGGTTGGGAGCGCCTACACCATCCGCCATACAGTCCTGATCTCGCACCAAGCGACTTCCATCTGTTTCCGGCTTTGAAGAAAAATCTCGGGGAAAGGCGCTTTGGAAGCAATACTGAAGTGAAACAAGCCGTTCAACGCTTCTTCCATATGCAAAGCCCTGATTTTTTCCTGGAGGGCTTTTTGAAGCTTATTAAGCACTATGACAAATGTCTCAATGTACTTGGTACCTATATGGAAAAATAAAGGTATGTCATATCTTTAATGTCTCATTCTATTTTTTGACTTTCATACACAACTCTGACCACAGTCAACAGGGGAAACTTATTTTTCAACTTACCCTCGTATATTATAATATTTTTTTATAAAAGAAATTTATAACTAATATAAAAATAATACATATATTATATATTATTAATTTAATTATTTTATAGTTATAAAAATATTTAATGTCTTTTTTAAATAAATTTATTTAATTGTAAAAAAAAATAAATGAATTTAAAGATTAAAACAAAAAAAATCGATCGTGAACCGATTATAAAATTTTTATAATAAATATCATTTAAAAAAATTTTTAAAATATAAATATTTATACAATTACAGAAATTATTTCACTTTTTAAAATACAAAATAATTATCTAAAATATTATTTAATATTTAATAAATCTTTTTTAAATAAATTTTTTAATTGTAAAAATAATTAAATAAATTTAAAAATTAAAACAAAAACAAAAAACACCACGTGACCCGAAGTGAAGGCGAACGCTTGGTAACCAGTTCTTTTACTAACCATGCCACTGGATCGCTGGAAGCAGTTACAATTTGATTGTATAAAATCTAAGCATGAATTCGGAAGGCTATTTTCTCCTAATGAACTGGCCATTCGGCGGAATTCCATTGAGGGTTGAACACTCGAAAGGAGTACTACTATTACACAAAGTCCCAAATGAATTTCTTTAGTCGAGACCTACCCTGTTAGCTTTTTTTACTATAGTACTTCGAAACCCGAGAGGGAATATATGAATAACCCTGTATGGGTTTCCCAGAATTCGAAAGATATTTCCTCAAAAAAATTTTAAAAAAGACCTTCTAAAACCTTTTTGATTTGTCTCGGAGCAATTATTTTTATAGCCAATATGGGTCACTTGGTGACCCAATTTGGGGGTTAAGTCACCTTATTTATTCAGCATTATTGACAAAAACTTTCTCCTTTCGTCTGCAAATACTCCTTCGGCTGAGAAGAGAATAAAGCCTAAATTTTCCATAACAATATCTTTGATAAAAATGATTTGATCAATATCCAATGCACGAATATATATATTATTAATGTTATATTGTGTAGAGTTAAATACTTTTTCAAATACGGTATTCGTGATACTTAAAAAAATAGCAAAATAATAGACAAATTATGGCACGCTGTTAAGAGTATAGATTGTAGCATAAAAAAGAGAAATAATAGATTTATGAATATGAAAGAAAACACTATAAAGGAAAAAAAATGTTTTTCTTCTTAACGATCTATTTGATCTAGTTTTTAAAAATTAAGCTTAACACAAGGAATAAATCACGTGGTTCTTTTCCCTCAAAATTAAATTGGTTCATTTGATACCACTGAGCTCGCATTTTATAATTGTTAGAAAGAGACACTATAAACCTCAGCAGCTAATTTTGAGATGATCTTAAATTCTTTTGGATAACAAAATTACAAAAAATAAAATTTAGTTAAACAGTATCGTTGTAACATAAGTCATAAAATATGAAGCATATTAAATACACTTTTAGATAAATTTTCTCATAAATCCTTTCGATGTAATATTTAACTACTGAAATATGTAAAAGTTTTTGCATTTTTCTCTATAAAACACTCTTGTATGATATCGATTAATGTACATTTTTTATTTGCGTATTGAATAACTATCTCTTTCTGGTCAACACAGGTCCTCTAACCACAGTTTTGTATTTTGACAATTTCAACACCTGAGTCAGTACACTACTTTCGATATCTACATCCTGCCATTTATTCAAAAAATCCCATACACGTTTTCATTATATTATAAATAAGTAAGGGTACAACAGAACTTGAAATTAATTTTTAAAGGAGGATTTTTAATAAGCATATGAAAACTCAAGCTGAATTAAATTAGCACAAAAATAGGGGAAAGGTCCCAATAACTATCTAGAACAATTATTGATAGATATCTCTGGATTAAGTTAATTTATCAACTCAAAGGTATTTTGAAAAAATTTCATATTAATTTTATTTATGTTGTACGCACACTTGACGCAAATAAAAGACAAACAATACTTAAGAATTCGAAACCAAGATCTGAGTAAACAATTTTATCCTAAACTGCATCACAAGAAAAATGAAACAAAACAAAAAATGTTGTCAAACCTTTAATCCAGAAAAAAAGAGCTTTTGCCGCGTACTTGAGTTCAACGAACACATCTTTTACAGCCACTTGAGCGCTTACTTTGACGATTTCGCCATCATAATCAAGAGTGCAATCTCCATGTCTGTACAAGCTAGAGAGGCCTCTTATCTTCCCTTCTTTCAGCTCAAAATTTTTTTCATTAACTTCTGGTATGTCTAGGGGATCTATTTTAGATATAATCCATGGTTCTTTGCGTAAATTTCTTAGGACTTCATCAACATAATCATTGGCATTGCCCACTGTATCTTCTAAAAAATGTACATTTAGAATTTGTTATTTTACTTATTTCATCATTTAATTATCACATGAAAATTTAAATAAAGTTATTTGATTGCATTATAAACATATATACACCCAACTCTTTTTATTACACAGTCTTTTTTGACACAATTTTGAAATAACAAGGTACACAAATTTTTTGTTCTTGCACGAATTTCAAAAAAATCTGGGTACTTGTGCCTTTTGAATGAGGACGATTTGAACGAGTTTATAACAGTTATATATATATATATATATATGATAATGGAGAAGTCGAAAGTGAAGTTCATCTATTAAAGGCTGATTTACTTAGCTAGGGCTTGAAATTTGCTACAAGTATGGAACAACATTTTATTGCTATGAGCTTGACATAGAGCTAACATTAAAATTTCTACGTAATCTTGGTTAGCAAGATATCAATAATTATATAATCAACTCGAGGAACCAAAAAGACAACCACTAATACGATTTTGTAACAACAAAAAAACAAATAGAGATCGTTAATAACAAATGAAATTCTTCATTGGAATCAAAACCGACAGTTGTGCTAGGCATATATGACACATCTACTGATGATAGCATTTTGGATTCAGTTCGTAATAAACATGCATGCTTGTTATCAGATAGTGATGAATAGTTGTTAGTTAGTAGCTTTATTCCAAATTTCAAGTTGAATTTTTATATGTTATATGTATTTATAAAAATATATATTGTTCAGTCCCTAATTGTATCTATTTTTTGTCGCGAATGCCATCCACCGACTGAGCACCTTCGCCAATGTTTTGATGTATCCCTCCGCACCAGTTGTTGTTGTAGTTGAAATCGCAATAAAAATTATCGCAATGAAGAATAACGTTATTTTGTACAATTACGTTTTAGAAAGGATCCAAACTGTTTAGGTAATTCAAGGTTCATGGTTAATTCGTTTAAATCAACTTTGGAAAAAACTTTCGAAAAATAATGAATTACAAACTCTTTATAAATCTTTCATACAGGAATATATTGACTTAAAACACATGCAATTTGTAGTTGACCCCCTTGAAACAAATATCTCTTATTTTCTACCCCATCATGGAGTATTTCGCCCCGATAGTAAAACTACGAAACTTAGGGTGATTTTTAATGCTTCTTCCAAAACAACATCAGGTCTTTTTTTGAATGACATTTTATATAATGGCGAGGTTCTGTCGCAAGATTTATTTTCAATTCTTTTGAGATTTAGGCAGCACACATTTGTCTTTACAACGGATATTTCAAAAATGTTTAGACAGATTTTAATTAACCCTGATCATCGAGATTTACAGATGATTTTATGGAAAGACAGCGTTGATGGTCCTGTAAAAACATACAAACTCAACACCGTAACTTACGGGACTACTTGTGCACCCTATCTTGCTACCCTGACAATTCAGCAATTATCTAGAGACGAAGGAGACATTTATCCTTTGGCTGCAGCAGTTACAATCAGAGACATTTATATGGATGGCATATTAACCGGAAGTTCAGATTTTAAACAGTTTCAATACTACTACAATAAGAATTAATTGGACTATTTAAAAAAGCGGATATGAGACTTCATAAGTGGTGTAGCAATGCCCCAGAAATATTAACTTCAATACCTAAAGAAGAGCAATCTTGGGACTTTTACTGTCAATCGTCAGACAAAACAATTAAAACTCTAGGAGTCATTTGGAATTCACAATTTGGTTATTTCTTTTTTAAGATTGTCGTGAACTGCCAGGATTCTTACACAAAAAGAGAAGTTTTATCCATTATTGCACGTTTATTTGCCCCCCTTGGATTCATTGGGCCAATTCTAACTAATTCCAAACTACTATTACAGAAACTTTGGGTTCTCAAATTAGAATGGGATGAACCACTCTCCAATCCAATTGCTAAAGAATGGAACGACTTCGTGTCTACGCTGCCAGTTATTCAAAATATCCATATCCCTCGTCTCGTAATAGGAAAGAATAGAATTATCATCCATGGATTTACTGATGCATCAATCGCGGCATATGGTGCTGTACTATATGTTCACTCGATCTCAGAAGAGGATATATCCCCAAGACTTTGTGTAGCAAATCCTGTGTTGCACCGGTGAAACCAATAACTATCCCTCGTTTGGAATTGTGTGCTTGTCTGATGTTGGCACAGCTCTTGGAAAAGGTTCTACATTCCCTGACACTGCCTATACAGCAAATAATGTTGTGGACAGACTCTAACATTGTATTAGCTTGGATTCAACGATCACCTGAGCAGCTTAGGACTTTCATCGGCAATAGAATCAAAATAATTCAGATACTAACCAAGAACTGTCAATGGAATCATGTATCATCTAATGATAACCCTGCTGATCTAATATCACGGGGATTGAATGCTTCGGACATCTCTTCTAAACAACTTTGGTGGTATGGTCCAGATTTTTTAAAATTAAGAACTCAATGTAAACCCAATTGACTTTGAAATGATAACATCGGACAGTGCCTACTTAAAGGAACTTAAACTATCTGCAGATATGCTTTTAACTTCTTGTAAATTCTCTCTTACAGATGATCTATCAAAATGTTCTAATAACTATGCTAAATTGTTGCATATTTTGTGAGTTCTATTTTCAGGTTTATTAAGAACTGTAGAAATCCTAGCGTAAAAAGGTCTGGTCAATTAGATTATAGTGAAGTGATTGAAATTTTATTAAAAAAAGAACTGTAAGAAATCTAAAGATGACTTTGGAAGAATTCTTAACTATAATAACACAAATTGAAGGAATTTTGAATTCCAGACCAATAACTCCTTTATCAGAAGATATTGATGACTTGGAGGTTCTAACTCCAGGACATCTTTTGATTGGAAGACCTATCACTTCCATTTCTGAACCAAATTTGTTAGACAAGCCAGAAAACACACTTTCTCGGTGGCAAAGATTAACAAAAATAGTTCAACATATTTGGATAAAATGGTCTCGTGACTATTTAAACAATTTACAGCAACGAAATAAATGGCAATTTCACAAAGATAACGTGAAATTAAACACAATGGTCCTAATAAAGGATGATAACCTTCCAATAAATAAATGGAGCTTAGGTCGCATTATAAAGCTATTTCCTGGTACGTATGGGAAGGTTCGCGTAGTAGAAATAAAAACTAATAAGGGCAATATTAAACGCAGCATTGGGAAAGTATGTATTCTGCCCTTGGACAATTAATATGTAACTTGTGAACATAATGTTTCTTTCTTGATTTATGTAAAGTACCATTTGTTTTTTATGTTTTATATATTCTTTGATTTATGTAACTCTGTATAGTGATTGAATGTAATTCAACGGGGGGAGGATGTTCAGCCCCTAATTGTATCTATTTTTTGTAGCGAATGCCATCCACCGACTGAGCACCTCCGCCAATGTTTTGATGTAACCTTCCGCTCCAGTTGTTGATGTAGCTTCCATCTTGGAACAGCGTGCGAATAGCACCATCATCTCGAAATAAAACAATTTACAATCCAATAGTAGCATCGTTCTTGTAAAAAACTCGAACCAGCGTTCACGAACATTTGATTAACACAACATATATTAAGGGATTTTTCATTTTACACGATTTTTTAAAATTGTAGAACATATCCAGAAATATCCCATAGGTCGCATGTATTTTTTTACACGATTCTTTCTCTTTCTTTTCTTCTGTACGGTTTTCTAAGGAGCGTATCTACTGTGTAAAAAAGGGTGTACGCTTGATAACAGGTTCTCCTGCACATTTCTCTTAACTAAAGGCTAAGGTTGCTTTACAGCAATGTTTGATACGAGCCTTGTAGAATTTATACAAATGAGTAGGAATAATAGTATAGTGAATTGGATAGATAGAAAAATTGGTTAAAGAGATGCTTTATTGAGGTTAGAACAACTAACTCCCCCACAAACGATTCGTAGAGCGTCTCTCAGACTATTACAAGAGATGGCAAGATAAATAAATATTATTGTAATCCTTATTAGTTAAATTTAACTACTCTACGTGTTTATATTATATTTTAATTCTGATTATTCAGGTATTGAATAAAGTGTTTAAAGATTAAATCGTTGTTTTTTTTTAGTAAATATATTTACAATCAACAAAGTGTGTTATTCGTAACTTGATTTATTTTGCGTTATCATGAAAAAAACTGATGTGTATGCAGAATAAAAATGAATTAAAAATAAAAGACCTTAATTTTATCTCATCTCGAAATGTAATCATTTAAAAAATCTCGACATACATATTTAATGGAACATAAAATAATATTTATAGAATTCGCGAAATTATAATATGCATTGTGTGACTGTGACATTGAAATGGGACAAATTATTACTTAAACTTGACAAAAACAACTTGACTCCTTTAAAAAAAAAATAGTATAATGAATCTTTGCAAATTTTTTCTCTATTTCATTCTTTAAAGAAAACTAAAATATAACTTATCTTTAAAATATTTGAAATTTTAAACAATTAAGCGGAAAAGAATCATCAGCACGTTTATTGATAAATATATACTTTAGTTCAAAATGCATAATGCTTAATTGAATAAAAATAATGCTTCATTCAAATTTCAAGGCAGTGTCTTATCCCTCTGTCAGTATGATTTATTTTTTAATTATTTACTAATAGATATGAATAGTTTGGAAACGTTAATGCCAACTATATTAGCATTTATAGTTCTATAGGTAGCGAGTACAAAAATATGAAATTTCTGCAAATATGAATCTTCTCTCCCACTTGTATAGTATAAATAAAAAAATAATCTCTGATTAAAACTAAACACACAAAAATTAGATTATTTCATTCTTAAATTTTAAACATGCTATAACAAGTAGACCGTGAATCACAGCGCGTTTTATTAAAAATATATTAGCATAGTGTAGTGAAAATAATTTGAGTGGAGCTCCAAACTATTACAGATAGATAAAAGTTTAGTAGTAATTCTAGGATTTTTCACTCTTAGTGTCAAAAGTTTTTTTAAAAATAAATAACTTTTGTACTTGATTAAGCAAAGCAGATTCTCAAAAGAATTACACATAATAAAGATAAGCTTAATTTCCTTCTTTATTAAAAGTCTCCGCCCCCCCCTCCCACCTTTATTACGTTATTTGGAAGTTTTTTAAAAGATTTTTTTAAAAAGAAATTTGAAATGCAATATTAGCAACTTGGAACTGCTTGCATTTGATATGTGTATGAGAATAAAAATAAAAATCTGAACACGATTTCTCTTGAAATAAGAAATTCAGGAATAATTTACAAAAATAACTTTAGAAACTTGAAGAGATTAATTCATTCAAGAGCAATGCAATAGTATCTTAGAATTCTTATTAGAAAATAATGCATTAATTTACAAAATAGCACACTTTCTTTTTTAAAATTATTTCTTGTTATATTCTTTTCAGCTTTTCAGGTATTCAAAAAAGAAAATTTTGCTTTTTCTTCAACAGATCCTTCTACAGACACATTTTTCTGTGATATTTATGAATTTTATTAAGTTTATGAGAGTTAATCTTCAAGTAAGACAAATTTTTTTCATCTATAAATATATTTTTGGAGTCCAGTTAAAGGCGCTAAATGTCAGAATTGTGTTAGACATACCTTTTGACCAATTTAGTTGCGGGCAATTTTTTCATACGAATGGAAGGATGGTAAGTTATTTTTCAAACTCATTACGTTTATTAAGTATCCTAGTTTAATAAATAATAGTTCATTTTGCTACAATACCACAACCCTTTTGCAGTGTAACCTGATTGAAACAGGTCATCCCCGAAATATAATTTATTACTCAATAGTATGAAGACACTGGTGTAAGACATATGTGAACTCTCATCCAATGTTGAGTAAATAATATTATTTGACAAAGAAAGAAATCATTATAAAATGTAGATGGAGGAGAACAACGTAATGAAATTTAAGATTTGTGTTGTTCCATTTGTAGCTGTATCAGTAATATTTTTTAAAAACGTGCTACATCAAAGGAAAATGGGAGTAAAAGTGATTCAAAGGAAAGCTTAAAATATTTCAAATTAGATCAACCTATTTCGATAAAAAATTAATTTATATGATGTTTAATCTTTAAAATGTAGAACTTTAATCTAAAAAATAGTGTAAATAAAAAAGAAAGAAATTAGAGAAAAAAAGGCTCTCTTTTTTAAATCTTTCTTTTTTATACTTCATGTTTTTGATTGCTCTTTGTTAATTAATTCAATGTAAAATGAGGATTCGTTTTTTTTCCTGGCTTCAATTTATATGATCTCACGATCTTATCATTATCATTCCTTTTTTTCGGTCATTAAACATGAGAAATACAATGGGATTAAAAGTTTTAAACAAGATCGAATTATTATTTAATTTTTATATTTTAGTTTCTATATGACATGAAATGGATGCTTTGCAACAATTCTCTAGGGTATCGATTTGTACTAAAACATTTATCAGCGGAATGTGACACCATTTTACTTTAGGTGAAATGGTCTTTTTTCTGGAGCGATAAAACCTGTATTTTCAGACCTGTATTTATTGACAATTTCGTGAAAGCTGTGTATCTCAAGCAATATGTCCTACTTTCCGTATTAAAGCATCTCGGCAAAAGAAAGAAAACTCCCTTCCAACCAACAATTTCATTTTCCTCTAAAGAAGTGGAGAATGTGAGATCGATGCCAGAATAATCAAATGTTTATTACGAGTCAAAGCGTTTAACTTGATTTACGGCAAAGCTTAACATATTTCATACTGAGCATGTTTACAGGGAGTAATTAAAATCTTACCTTGTTTAAAAACAATACTATATTTAACCTCAAGTTACAAATAAAGAAATCAGTTTTTAAAAAGATTTTACTCAAAATCCCTATATTGATCAAATTTTGGACTTGGAAAAATCATTTGAAGAAGGGTTTGATTTTTTATTACTTTGAAAGTGAAATCATGATAGTTCGGTTTAAAAAAAGAACCTTGATAATGTTTTTAATAAATAAACTAATGAATTCTTTATATTTCCAAAAAGTAATTGAAAACACTTCATTGTTATTCATAGTTGTTTTAAGAAATAATAAAAATTTTGAGAGAGCTGTAACAGAAATATCATTGAATCAATGAAAAAAATTATTAGAAAAGAAAGACTCATGCATTAATAACTGATAAAAATAACACACTTATCCTCGAGTTACTTTACTAAGCTTCACTTGAATTTTTAATGAACGTCATCAACTATCTCTATTTAATTGTTAATCGAATTCCCTTGTTCATCCATATTAAATGAGAGAACAAAAAAGGCAATTCTGTTATATATGTATGTACCTTTAAGAGGGCTGAAAGTATCGTAAGAAGTTGTTTTTAGTATATATATATATGATGGTATAATTCTTTTTTGGACGTTTCTTTATCTTTTATTTCTTTTCTCTTATAAACATTCAATTAAATGATCTTTGTCCTTTGTTTATTTGGATTTTCATCTCACTTTTTTAGTTGACTTTCCCAAAATTTCAAAAATAATAATAAATAATAAATAAAATAATATAGCATTTTTGAAATAAATATTTATCTTTTCCATCTTAACATTTTCACATGATTACATTTTACTTTAGCAAAACTCTGAGAAATATATATTAGGTATAAAATTATATTTTTCAGAGGACAGTTCGCTCAATTTCCAGTATTTTTGTTATTTGTTACAGTTTCAATCTGAAATATTTTCTAAATATATTTTCAAATTTACAAAACAGAATTAGACACTCAATGCTTCGATTAATGAATCAGATAAAAGATAAATTGTAGACATTCATAAATCATTGTTGCATGTTTAATATATATTAAAAGAAGTGGTTGCTCGTAATTTTATATTTTTAATTAGTAATTAGTTAGCATTCAAATACACACACACGCATATATATATATATCCGTGTGTATTTTATGTAGAAAATTTTTGTAATAGATCGTGACTCTTATTTTTTTGATCATCTTATTAAGTATCCCCAATGGCTTATTATCTTTTGTTTTTTCCCCAGGCCAACGAGATTATGTAACATGAGAAGTCTCAAGATGCTGTTCTAAATTCAACAGGAAACAGCATCGCCAGTGAAAAATTCTGGCAATACAAGTGTAGTTGTTCTGACGTCACCTTAGAGTCTTCAGGCTTTGAAAATACTTCTCATTCTTTCCACTTTTTCCTCCTGAGAGGTCACATACTTTGAATTTATCTCCCAATTCGAGCGAGAGCCGATATGTCTTATTAACTTTATTTTAAACTATATTTTTTCAACATGTGCGTTCGTTAATTTGCATCATTCATCGTATTCTTAATTATTTTAATATGTTACAAATATTCTCATTTATTTATTAACTTTTCATTCTAACACACCCAACTCTTTTTTTTTTTTACACTGTAGATACGTTCCTCAAATAAACAGTGCAAGAAAATAGTACAAAAAATACATGCGACGTATGGTAAATTTGGGATATGTTCCACAATTTTAAAAAATTGTGCGAGATGAAGCCTCTCTAAATATTTTCCCAAAAATCCGTCCAAGAAAGTAATAATAAAATCCATATAACACATTTATAAAAAAAATTATTCATTATTCTTACAAAAAAAATTAAAATTAGTGTAGAGTGAAAATTTAGTCGAAAAGTACACGCAACATATAAAAATTTTAATTGAAATTAGGGATAAAGCTACTGACTAACAACTATTCATTGCTATTGATAACAAGCATGCACGCTTATCACGAACTGGATCAAAAATGCTATCATCAATAAACGTGTCCAATTTTTCTAGCGCAACTCTCGGTTTTGATTGAAAGGATAAATTTGGTTCGTTATTAACGGCCTCTGTTTTTTTTCTGCTGATACAAAGTCTGATTAGCGGCTATCTTTTGGGTTTGTCAAGTTGATTATATAGCTCTTGATATCTTGCTTCTCAAGATTCGTTGAAATTTTAATGCACGCTCTATGTCAGGATCATGAGTAATAAAATGCTGTTCCATACTTGTTGCTAATTTCAAGCTTTTGCGAGTTAAATCAGCTGTTAACAGCTGAACTTCACCTTCGACCACCAGTACTGACTTCTTAAGTATCATAAACTGTCACACACACACAAACTCGCGTTCAAATCGTCCTCGTCCAAAGAGAGTGCGAGTCCCCAACTTATTTATTTATTTGGAGTTCGTGCTAGACAGAAAATTCGTGTACCGTGTTTTTTCAATTTTTGAAGAAACACGGATTACTTAAAATTTACTTTGGATATGTTCCTTATAAATTTAGGTGTTTTAATGTGCTTTACTTTTTCAATACAATTGAAAATTAATAATGCGCTCCAAATAACTTATTACATAATTTAAATCTAATTTATAATGAAATAATTTTAAGTGTATTGAAAATGATACCAACATAAACAGATTATTTGTAAAACTTTTATTGAGGATAAATTTGTTTTCCTCGATAATTCTCTCACAAAAATTCTTTTGGTCTGAACGATTAACCTTTTTGTCGAACACAAATATACATTATTCGGATACATAGAAGGAAAGGCTCATTATTGTAGAAAAAAGAACATGTGATGTCTGAACAATACGGTGATAAAATAACTGATAACATTTTCAAGAATAAAATAATGAAAAAGTAGAATGATTAGAGTTGAAATTGCTGTTTTTAGTTTTCTTCGAAAAGCTTTTAACAACTTTTATTTTAGAAACGTGATTATTGTTTTTATCAAAACTATAGGAATAGGGGGAGCGGATGAAAAAATATCAAAAACAAAATCAAGAACAGACTTAAGTGTTCTTAGACTTTCGTTGATTTCACTGCCTTACCTTCAGCCTTAACCAAGCAAAAGCAAAGCCAGAGGAGAAGAAAGGCAACTTTAAGTATCTGCATTGTTCCCAAGAATCTCTTTAAAGCAGCAAAAGTGTGTAATCTTTCAAAATGGATCTACAAATATAAAATAGAAGGGGGAATTAATGCTGCTTAAAACTTTAATTTCAACATTTAGTAATAGCAGGAAGAAAATTAGTACTTGGAAACAAGTGGTAATCAACAAGCAGTAGTTTTAAATATAAGATCTTTCCATGTTCAAGTTTTACTATGCACATGTTACTCCTAATAATTTGAAAAACAATAGAACGAATAAGAAAAATGTTTCTACAATGTTCTTAATTAAGGTTGAATGAAATTATGATGACAGTCAAATAGAATTTAAAATTCAAGCTATAGTAAAAACAGTTTGAAACTTTATTTTGAAGCTTATAAAATAAACCAAGAAAATTTAAGGTAATATTTTTCATAATAAGAACGTTTTTGGAAACATACTTACATACTGATTGCTAGTACTTACTGCTATAGCCTTAACATATACTTTTACTGAAACTAAAGTCTTACAGAAAAAAAACTATTGAAATCAAACGTAACCGGAAGAAAAACCTTATTTTTTATCACCGAGTAAAGAAAATACACTAAAAAAAATTCTAGGAAGAAAAAAAGATCTTATGTAAAAAGGATGTGTTGACTTCTTTTTATATATTCGAAATAAACATTTACACGCCTTGTGAAGTTGTTTATTCCATCTCAAAAATATTTTGAGTATTTTTAAATAAAATAAGAATCATAGCATTGAAAAAGACTTTAAAAAAGAGCACATTTATGATTAATAATTAATATGCATACAATTTATACATTTTTATGTTATTTGTTAATCTAATAGTTTTTACGGTAATAAAAATAAGAACAATTCTGAAAGCTTTCTTAAAATATTAATTAATGTTGAATTGCATTAAAATGCTTTCAGATTCTTATCATTAAATTTTAAAATTAAAGGGATTTCTATCCCTGAATAGTCATCTTAAATGGTTTATAAAGTACAAACTCAATTCACAATAGACAAAATTGTACAATCAATTTTCTGATTTTTCATTCTAATCTTTAACATACTGTAATTTTAATTTCTCTTTCATCTATTTTTAGGTTTTAAACATTGATATCGAAGTACTATTATTTAATACATCTATAAAAAGAAAAAGTACGCGACAAAACTTTTTGGCCCAAACGAATTTAACATTAATTTTAGGATCATTATTCGATTTATACGAAAACAGGAAAGATAATCTTCTAAATATACTTCATTCTGTTAGAAAATATAACCATAAGTGTAGTTTAAGTTAAGCATAAGTTTGTTCGAATATTAAATTTTTTTCGTTGCGTATGGAGATGAAATCTTTCTCAAAAGCGAGTCACAAGACAAAATTTTGAGACATGACCCGGTAAGAATTTTATGGAGGAATTTTCAAAGAAAAAAAATTGGAAGCCTTATTTTCATGGATGCAGAGGGTTAAAAGTGGACAAATTCAGATAAAAAATAATTTTTTGAAAAAAAAGTTGTCGTTACAATTATTTGTCATTTTCATCCCCCCCCCCTTTTCCAATAAATAACTCGCTTCAATGACCATTGTGTCAATTTCGTTATTTTAAGTTTAAACATAAATCCAAAAATAAAAATTCTTAAAAAATAATATAATTTAAAATCATAAGGCGCATTTTAAAAACATATGAAACGTTTTTTAAAATTTAATATAACTCAGAGTTATAAATATTATTCAACAAAATTTTGCGAATATTCTAAATACGCACTAACCCTAATTAACACTGAATTGTAAGATTAAAATTGTCGTTTAAAAAAAAATTGTGACTAAGAAGAGGTAAGGAAAATTTCCAAAATCAACTACAGGCCATCCCGATGATGAAAAAGTTGTTTCTATTGCTCCCAAGCTTTTGTTTAAAAGAACAGCTTACTGCACAACAGCGTTTCTCCAACTGTAGGGCGCGTCACTTTAGGAGGGCGTGAGAATCCTACGTGGGGGCGTGAGCATATCAAAAATTCGAAAACAAAAGATTATTTTAAAAAACTATTAGTTGAGTGAAAGGAAGCAAAACAGAATACATTCTGAATTATGAAAAACACGGTATACTTATCCGATTACTTAAAAGCAACTTAAAATATTTATTAAGCAAAAGTAACATTGCAATATTTAATACTTATATTGATCATTTGTACAGTTGATAATTAAGGCCATATTGTAGCTCTAGAGTCGTTCAAGTACACTATTATTGTATTCAATGCATTATATAATTGTATGGGTGGGGCGCAATGAAAATTATGACTGAAAATTGGGTTGCCAATACTAAAAGTTTGCCGCCCATCCGGTACAGTGGTCAGTGAAGCTGACTGCGGTGCCGCAGGGACTGGGTTCGAATCCCGGAGAAGGCATGGATGTTTGTGTTGTAATCCTTTCTTCTGTCTGTGTTGTTTACCCCCCGTGTTATACGTTCGGTGGTGCACGGGGTTTATAAATGTTAAAAAAAAAATACTAAAAGTTTGAGATGCACTGCTGCACAAGAACAGAACCTGTAACATTTTTCTCTTATAGAGTCAACTTAGCTTTAGACGATATGACTTATCACGGTTTGACTGTTTACAATGCAAGAATCTTTGTCCATTGACAGAATTAAGAAAGTTACTGCCAAAAAAATACCTGTTAATTAAAAACAAAGCGAAAAATGGAAAATGAAAATCTTATTAAGCTGTTATATAAAAATATACTAATTCCAATTTTCATTCCCTTTTTCCTTAATTTTTTTAATATTTTCTTTATATTTACCAATAACAATGACATATTTAATCAAGTATCGCTACGCCCAGCTTATTTTTTTCAATTTAGTTAATGAGAAGAAAACTTCAAGAAAGCCTAATCACATAGTTGTGTTAAGCTCACGAATTATTTAACTAAAGAAGTTAGAAACTTAAAATAACTTTATTAATAAAATATCATTAACTGTGTGCAGATATATTAAATTTTTGTTATTTCTATTTTTTCAATTATGCGTTTGTGTTTTTAGTTTATAGTTTTATTTCAATAGAAATGAGTGATCAAGATAATCTAAATTAGAGAACAATTAGAAGTGTTGGAAAAAGGCGAAAGGGAAAGCATAGATGGCGGTGAGTAAAGCAGTTACTCCTTATCCTGAGTTGGAAAAATGGGAAGATAATCCTTAGATTAATTTTGTTAGTAAGTTGAAATTTGTGTTGGAAAGAATTTGCATAAAAGTTTTAATTTTCTTTTATAGGTTAAATGATTTTAGAAATTGGTTTATTAGGTGATGAATGATTGAATTTTTTTCATATACATTCTCTTTCTTGAGCGTTGTTTTTTCTGCATTATCTCTTTTATTTTCTGTCATTGCACTTTTTCTCTTTTCTCCCTGTGACAACGTCTCATAGGCAAGGCTCACACCCCCTATATGTACATGTCAAGTCTGACACATGGAAAGCAGGTGGCTCGCTTGTGGGTTGGAGACAGAGCACGTCGTTATGACGTCATTGTCCTTTGTCTGGCATCTGGACTGTCGACGACGGTGTGGCTGAGAGCACAATTGGATGGGACATAGCTATATTGTGCGTGTCCATAGGCAGAACTTATCTGTCTTAAGAGACTGGTGCCTCGGTGGACCGTGGCAGGTCACTTCAAAGAGGAAATCGCGGTGAGGTGGATCATGAACCAGATATCGGACAAGCCTTTGTCGCGGGAAACATTCGAGAGGGACCAGAGCCATTGTTCAGCCTGCACCAGTGGTGGGCTATTGAGACTGAGGTGCAGGGTGCAAAACTTTGGAGCCTGCCAATAAGAGTGGACTAGGGGCGTGTAGTTAACTCTATCTTGAGTTTAAAAGGGTCGATTCGAGAAAGGATGGGATCAACTCACGAGACTGGATCCTGCGAAAAAGACGAATGGCTGATGTTACCTGAGCTAGCTGAAAGAAAATTGTGGGGGCAAGCTCCCTCAGGATGGAAAACTTTTTCGCGTGTTAGCTTGGATGCGATGGGCAGTGAGAGGAACGCTGACGGTTCCTGATCCCTGATCTTGTGGGACTAAAGAGACTTATGGGGTGAAAGCCCTCCGGACAATAGACAGAGGCGTCGGAGAAGTATAACCGGCGAAGGAAATGGACCGACGATAGCGGCACAACGGCTCATCAAAACTATATTGATTCTTATATTTGAATTAATTTAATTTTTTGCTAGGTAATAGTCTAGATGATGTGTAGTCCAGAAAATAAAGTTCATTTTATCCTATCAACTAGCTATGCGCGTTATCTCGCTACCAGTCCACGACGCCACATCCCCAAGCGTTAACAGCTAACGGAGAGTGTTTGAACTTTCTTGGGGATTAGCAGTATATATATACAGACACAAGATAATTGGTAATATGAATATCATATCACAGTTGCAATATATTTAACGAGACTATTGCTTAGAGGTTAGAGAATTTTCTTGTCTCATGTTCAAGTTCACATTTGAAACAGCGGGGGAAAGGGGAGGGGGCAAAATTTGTAATAGTTGAAGAATGACTGGCATCTCTAACACTGATTTGGATTTTCTCGCTTTCTTATGATTCTAATTTAACTTAAATCTATTCTACGTAACTAATTTGATATATATTTCTGTTCTAAATGTTAAATTAAGTAATATAAGATCATCAAGTTTGTTTTACGGTTTTTTTTCTTTCAAGATACGGCAAATATTAATTGCGAATATTTGATCCGGAATTTCTTATATAATATCTGAGGGGTCGCTATCATAAAATATACCATGAATTTCAGCTTTGTGGAACTTTTTCTCTGGAATCTTGAAAGTATGGGCACCTAAATGGTTTTTATCGTTATTTCGTTCAATAGTTCTATGTGATTCGATTGAGCTTGAGAAAGAAGACTTTGAGATTTAAATCTTTCAATTTGCCCATAATTTTTCCCCCTGTTATTTTGATAAACGTTTCCATCGTCTTATTTGGATTTGATTCGTTAGTAAGAATATATGATTGGAGGTATTTCCTTCTATCTCTATTACTGAGTTTCTGATTGTGAATCCTCATTCATATTAATGTAATCCTTCGTCTGAGCTCATTTCTTCAACAACACGTTAATCAACTTTGCAAGTTAAAGATTGAGATTCTAAGTTTCTTGTTGTTAAATGCCACATTATTTTAATAGGTTATGCTATTTTTGTGCTAAATGCGAGTTAAATTAAGTGCCGTTTTTGAACTAAGTCGTTTCCCCTGTAAACGAGCTTCTTTTACTGGGGAAACAATTTAGGAGGAATTATTATCACTCGCGATTTCATCTGAGCCTCTACTTATTAGCTTATCATGAAAATATCCATTGATTTCTTAAGGCTTGCACTTTGTAATTTTATTTTATTTTTCGCTTTAAAACTGAGTGTAACGTATCTGTATACATTTTCCTTAAAAAATGCTTTTTAAATTTGCCTCTAGAATTAATTCAACTTTTTTTCAACAAATTTTATCATCCATAAAATTTCATCAAGTTAAAATTATGTCATTCAAATAAGTTCCAAAAAACTAAATGGAAGGCCCAAACTGGCACTTACCCCAGAAGCTTTCCCTTGTAGCATGCAATTCAATTTTTCACTCATGATTGTGAGAGGGAGGTATTTGAGGAGGAAATGACAAATAACGGCAGGATCAAAGTAGGTCCCCCTATAAGTGACTGAATATGAAATAAAAGCTCAAGATTTGATAAAATAAATATTTGTAGAGAAATAAACCTCTACCAATAATTGCGAGTAGTTTGCAGCAGATATCCAAAGAAAAGGATACAATTCGATTGCGTGCGGATATGAGTATGCTGAGACAGCAGCAGAGCGAGATCTTATAGGGCATCAGCTAATAGAAAAAATATATAAGATGCTTCTTTGTATTCGAAATGAATCAGATGGAAAACGATGCATTAGAGATAAAAACGTACTAGTTCAGCCTCAGACGATAAAGTTTTAAATGACAGAAAAAATTTCTGAGAATCAAAACCGGATAAGTTTAATATTTTTAGAGGGTTTTTTCTCATCGATATCTTTTTTTACATTTTATTTAGATCTTATCATTCTAAATATTTACAGTTTCAACGGAACGGAAATCGTGAATTCTACCACTAAATAAAAATCCAAATCAGAGCAAAAGTGTGCATCAAAACTAAATTTTATAAAATATGGTTTAAGAGCTTGTCTGTCCATTTAAAAGTATCATCTTCGATTCGACAGCTATAAAGAAATTCATAATAATCTCAAGCAATTGAGTACAAACTGAAAGTATATCCTACCCCCAATAATCTCTGCTTCTAAATTGCGATAATCATTAGTTATAACCTATGTTTCCGTCGAGTTGTAGTTTAGAGTTCTGACGCATCGTGTTGCGAGGTCGTTAGAATGCATGCTTAATGTGTCGAGGCTAAATATCCTCACATTGGCGTGATGTGAAAGCTTGGAGTTTGATTTTAATATACTTCTCTCTCTGAAGCAACACGAGAGCTATTGGCTATCTCGTAAGTATGTCGAGTTTTTATACCACGGTCAAGTGATGAGGACGACACCTGAGCCGGCACTCCACTCTTCTAACTTTCACATTACACCAATATGAGGATTTTGAGCCACAATAAATTTAGCGTGCATCAGGCTCTTTATTCAGGTCTTTATTGGACTTTATTGGTCTTTATCACGGGGGGAGGAGGTTTAGGATCCCCCCCCGCGACTCGAGAACATCGCTTGTGAGTTCACGATCATAATCATTCGGTTACGGTGGCAACGTGAAAGTTTGAAGAGTAGAGTTCCAACTCGGGTGTCATCCTCATCCCTTGATAAGGGTTCAAAATTATAAGTTCCTTCATCAATAGCTCTTATATTGCTAAAAAATCTTTTAATAAAAGTCAGTCCGAAATGAGTTATCATTTTTTTTTTATGTAAAATTTTTATTTCACAGAAACTGAAAATCATTGAAGAGAGAGAGTAAAAGAGAGTCAATTCATTTATAAAGTTTGCATTCTGTTCAACGTTTTACTTGATTTGATGCATATAAATGGAAAAAAAAGACTTTATGGAAAACATTCTTTTAAGGAAACATTCGAGTATTAGTTTACTGCTAAAAATTAATCTTTCCAGCGAATGTCTAAGAAATGTCTTTTTTGGATTACAAATCAAACGCAGTATTTATTTTTCGTTGTCGAGTCGATGCTACTGAAGATCAGAAAGTTTGTCGCACGTTAAATCACGATGACGACGTTTACAGAGTCTCAAAGGTTATTCTCATGACTTAACCGAGATACAAAAAATCGTCACCCTTTTTCCTGCTTCAAATTGCGACGTTATTAAAAAAATCATATCAAATCTATTAGGACTAACAGGTCGTAAGTCGAACAGATCAGAAGTCAGAATTATAGTTTTCAAAGCTTTTTGTTTCAAAAGAGCAGTAAGAATTACACATAAAACACAAAAATTCAATCTATACGTACATGTACGAAAAAACGATCGAACGATATATTACGAAAGGCGAAAAAACTCATGCGCCCTTATTGTGTGCATTAGGATCCTATCCCTGTGCTATTACCTTTCTTTTTATGAACTATTTTTATTTTTTAATTTCTTATGTTCGCAAATGTGGACGGTCGTTTGTCGAGGAAGAGAATCAAGAATCCTAACGTATCTTTTTAACTATTTGTCAGTTGGATTGGATTGTTTATTAACTAGCGTTTTAAAGCTAAACGAGAGCTTCTGGCGACGGACTCTGTAATTTTGAACCTCGTTCAAGGGATGAGGAAGGCATCCAAATTGGCTCTTCCTCTCCAAACCTCCGAACTACGTCGACGTGAGGACTTTGTCTTGATGGATTGAATGAGCAGCTGCAACTTTACACCGTGGGTCTTCAGTGGCACCAGGAATTCAGCTCGGCAGAAACAACGCGGGTCATAAATTTGCAATCATTAACACTGAGCTACGTAACTAATGATTAAATACAAGTAATTGATTGTGAGTACTTTTGTAAATACTACAATAGTCTTCGTACACACAATTTATCTAAAATATATAGTGTGAAAACTGAACAATTTTATATAAGTTTAAAAATCAAAATAAAACAAATAAATATATAAGAAAATTTGCAAGCATAATTTTATAAAGCAGTTAATAAAAATTAAACAAGATTTGATTAGCTCTAAATTCACTAAATTAAATTTTTCCCATTAAAAAAGCATTTAACATATATTTTATTCAAAAACTTTTTAATAAATTTTATAAGAATGTGGACACATTCATGCTTGCAAATTTTTAAATTTTATTAATTTTCTTAAATTAAGAAATTATTTCTTTTCGATGAGCATTTTTTTAAACTATAAGTTTCAATTATCCCCACTCTGTTTTAGAAAAAAAAGATTATATTATGACAATAAATAAAAGTTCTTTTGCCTAAAAATAACACACCAAAGGTTCTTATAAACATGAATTAATCATTTTTCCCAACACAAGGAATTTGTTTTCCTTATTGAGCTTAAAGATATTAATATTTTTTTTAAAAAAAACATAATTACCACATGTTGATAAAAGTGAAATATAACTGTTTCTGTTTGATAGATGTGATTTGTTTCTGCGGTGAAATTAGCTTATCATCCGTTCACTTTTTAACAGACCGTCACTTGCTATCACACACTCACAATACTCACCAGCATTTGCAACATCACCACTGTCTACAGAATAAAAGCTGATACATGAAATTCCATCGCTTGATAGGATAGAAATTTGATCAAATTGGAGCATTTTTTTAATATAATTTATAGAAAGATTTAACTGTTAATTGTTATTTAAGATTATACTGAAACCACTGAACATTTTCACAGTGTTTTGTACTGAAAATGTTTTTTTAAAAAATTCGTTCTCTTGTTGCTTAATATTAGACTGATCATCAGAGATACTGAGTTACTGCGAATGTACTACACTAAAAGTAAGGTGATTTTACAGAAAGTACAAGGGCGAATATTT
Source organism: Trichonephila clavata (assembly GCA_019973975.1). Taxonomy (NCBI): domain Eukaryota; kingdom Metazoa; phylum Arthropoda; class Arachnida; order Araneae; family Nephilidae; genus Trichonephila; species Trichonephila clavata. The sequence goes on along the minus strand of BMAO01015554.1, from coordinate 39,993 downwards.
ATTTTAATATTTAATGTCTCTTAGATTAGAATACACGTATAAAATTCTTTTAAGAATATAATTGCAATAAAAAAATTATTTCAATGCAATATTTTGGCAAAAATTGAACTTGGATTAACCTAGTTTCAATACTTTCTCCTTTTATCCAAAGGGCTTCTATAATAATAATATTTTTTTTATATATAGCTAAGACTTCTTTAGAGAGCCTGAACTAAGATTTTGGAAAAATTCCCTTTATTTTCAGAATCCCTATCAACAGAAAGGGTTATATTTTGTGAAAATGTCTCCACTCTGATGTATACTACTAAGTACTATATCTTAAAAGCCTTAGTTTAAGCTCTTAGCTAATCTAGCTAAACTATTATCATTATTGAAGTAGTTTCGAGATGAAAGGAGAAGGTTTTGAAAATAGCTAATTCTATGCTTATTTTTTGCCAGAATATTGCATTTGAATAATTTTTATTGCATAATATTCTTAAAACAATTTTATTCTTGCATTCTAATCCAAGTGACACTAAATATTAAAAAATCGTTCATTTGTACGGTTTTGCAAAATCACGGTTCTAAACGTAGTCGGATACCTTAATCATAAGAAAAGACTCATAAGAACTTTTCTAAAAATTCCATATCACATATTTAAAAAGTATAATGCTTCTTCATCTAATTCAGTTAATTCGTTTAAATTTCTTAAGCAAATGCTTTAGTTCTTTGACAAATTCTGCACTTTTTTTAAATATAAAACAATTTTACAAATACTTCAACCACTAATCCCTATAAAATGATAAAAATAGTATCAAATACGAATAAAATTTAGCCGCTTCTTTTCGTTTCAATTACTAATGAAATATGGTTGTGTGTGAATACATCATTATCAAAAACAAAAAGAATACATTCGCTCGAAGAAATGTAACTGTTACATTTCTTAATGGGAATGTATGAAATTTCAAGACCAGCTTACCTTTGTTGATTCTGCAACCGAAATCTATAACTAATTCTTAGTTGAACCACATGTTGCTTTTCTTAAGCGACATTTGATAACGAATTCAGATAGCAAGATGATTTCTCTGGCAGTCAAAGATAATCCGAATTAGGCACATTCCATTCAACTTTTCAGAATATAAAATAAATAAATAAGTCAATTTATAATGAAAATATAAAACTGAAAACTTCAGAGTGTTATTAGTATCATTCTTGCTTTATGCAAAATGTCATTTTTCAGGTGGAATGATGTACCTAATAACAGGTGTCTTAAATTCTAACAGTAGTGTAATAAGATACAAACCAATTTCCGTGTGATTTACACTTGAATGTATTGCTATTCTAAACGCTATTATATGTCATTCTATTACTTGATTGAATTTGTTGCATACCGCTCAATTATTTCACTGTCACGAGCTTTGAAAACAGTGCAAACTGAAACAGTGTAAAGTGATTGCGTTGATTTTTTTTATCCTTTTGTTGTCACACACACATTACTAGATTATAACAAAATCAAAACAGTATTGGTTCATTAATATGATGTATTTTAATTTATAAATAGTATAATGCGAAACAGAACACAGCCCTCTCCACCTCAATTTTTTTAAAAACTTAAGCAGTCCTCAGCCTATGTTTAATGTACTGGCATATATATGTATGTATGCATAATGATAATAATTAATTAATGGAATGATGGATAGATTAAATTTCTTACAAATAGATCAGAGGAAACTTGTATTTTGATATAGAGAACCAAAAACATGATACCTATTATATTACGAAAAAGTCAAAATGGAAACCTATTATATTTCTTCTAAATCTGCCATTGGCTTAGGACTGCAGTAAAGTAGAGTTACGGATGCTTTATAGAATCCTAACTGGCGGTAAAAGGTTTGAGGTGCATGACCTGAAAAGTTGAAAAACTGAAATAATGAAAAGATTCGCTGACCTTAAATTCTCAAAATAAAATGTATTGCTGATAAAAAAAATTAACGGCTCAAAAAAAATTTTAACTTGAGTTTAAAAAAATTAAAATCCTTACTTAAAAGCTTAAAATTTTGCAAAAATCTTTATGTCTTGATTTATCATTGGCAAATTCGATGATTTTTGCAGTATCTGTCTGGTTCAAAACAATATGCCTATGCTGTTCAGTTTGTCTTTTCCCCTAGTACATAATTTTAACGCGCTTTAAAACTGAAAAAGATCTCTCATCTGTTGCATTTGATAGAGGTATATAATAATTAAAAATATTTTTAAAAGCATCTCTACATCAGGGAAAGTTGAGACTATTTCTCTTGCAGCTCGATAAATTTTTAGTTAAGTTTTCATTGTATCTTAGTTTTCTTTTAAAAATAGCAAAAACCGATCCAGTTCATAGTCAAAATTAAACGATTCATTGTCGTTTTTTTCATTGAATTACAATTTTATAAGAGCTAAAATATTTGCATTTTCTGGTTTAAAATCTTATAGTTTCTTAAATATTTTCTTAAAATTTCTTCGAATTAAACTACAGCTAATGTATTAACTCAGTTTTTATTATTTTTGAAATATGTATTTTGATTAGCTTTATTAGTAGCTTATAGCATGTTAAACAATATTTTAAAGAAATTGTTCCATTTTTATGTATATTATAATTAATTGTACACATAATTATTAGATTGCATTGAATATTCTTTAAAATTGTCGGGGCAAAAGATGTTAATCAAGAAGGTATCGCGCAAAAATCACTCTTAAAATGTCAATAACACGCAAAAAGAAAAAAGAATTTGTGCTAGTTGTTCAAATTTATTCTTATAAAATACACTCAAGAGCCAAAACATTATGACCACCTGTCAATAACGAGTTGACCCACCTTTAGCGCGCAACACAGCTTCAACCCGCCTTGGCAAGGATGCCACAAGTCCTTGGTAGATGGCCGGAGACAGATTGTACCAGATGTTTAAGCAACGGTCACGCAAATCCGAGATATTGCGAATTGGTGGTCTTTGAACTCTGAGCTGCCGTCCCATGACACCCCAAATGTGTTCTATCGGATTGAGATCCGGTGAGTTAGGCGGACATTAACTGGAATTCAGCATCGTGTTCCTGGAACCACTCCAACACAATTTTAACCTTGTGACACGAAGCGTTGTCCTGTTGGAACATTCCATTTCCAGCTGCAAAAACAGAAGCCATGTAAGGGTGCAACTGGTCCGCAATGATGTTCAGATACCTTGTAGCATTCATATGGTCTGCTCTACCACAACCACGGGTCCCAAAGACGCCCAAGAGAACGTCCCCCTAAGCATAATACCTCCATTACCGGCCTTTGTATGACCTACTGTACATTGAGGGAGCAACTGTTCGCCTGGAAGACGGCATATCCTGACACAGCCATCGGCGTGATAAATGACAAACCCTGATTCATCTGACCAGGCAACTCTCTCCCACTGATCCATGGACAAGTCGCGATGTTCCCAGGCCTAGCGCAGGCACAGTTGGCGATGACGCTTGGTCAACAAAGGCACACGAGTGGGACGTTTGCTGCGTAGCCCCATTTCCAACAGTGTCCGCTGAAGAGTGGGCTCTGATACTATTCTACTTGGCCCTGCATTGTATTGGGATGTCAGCTGAGCCACTGTCTGGCTCCAGTTTTGCTTCACCATGCGAGACAGTCTCCGACAACCTTTTTCTTTGATAGCGTGTGGACGTCCAACACCATGTCGTTTACTGCTGGTTTCACCGTCATTCATCCACTTTGCATAAGTACTAACAGCTGTAGATCGCGAACAACCCACGAGTCGTGCAGTTTCAGAAATACTTGTTCCGAGCCTTCGAGGCATTACAATCTGCCCTCTATCAAAATCGCTTAGATTCGCAGCCTTTCCCATCACACACAGAAGTAAGTGAAAGAAGATTCTTCAGACTCTCCAACAGCAGTTAAATACCACTTCCACCTGATCAAGTGCCTTCCACGTCATCCAGGCGAGTTCATTGAAAAATGTAGGGGTGGTCATTATGTTTTGGCTCTTGAGTGTAATGGCTCTCTTAGCAGTCTTAAAACAGATTAGAAAATTATGTGTTTATTTCGCATGTTACCTCAATAAAAAGAAAACAGGTGTATATTTAAGTAAACTTAACATATTTTTTTCTTTGAAAATTCTTTTAACAGTTTGAAGCAATATAAATTAAATATTTAGAAATTATAGATTGGTTCATTTATTACTAAACAAAATTATCGTAATACTTTGTGATTACAAACAAAATTATCGTAATACATTGTGATTACAAACAAAATTATCGTAATACTTTATGAATACAAACAAAATCAGCATAATAAATATAACTATGTTATATTTCAATTTTGAGCTATTATTAGGATCCTTAAAAAATAATCCTTTGGAAAATAATTAATGAATGTACTCAAAGCTCATTAAAATATTTTATATTTTAAATGAACTACTATCTTTTTTTATAAGTGACTAAAGAAATTATGTTTATACGCGAGGCAAAAATAATATTTTTTCTTCTGAATAACAGTGCCCATTGAAAATGTTTTAAGACGATTAAGGTATTTTCAAGCTACGAAAACACACACCCAACTATGTTAATCAACGTGAAAGTATTCTAAGAAATTGATGACAGTTACTTATATTTATATATGTAAATCGAAAAAAATATAAATAAAATAGTAAAAGCACAAATGCAACAAAATACTTTTTATCTTTTTAATCTTACGCAATGATTAAAACAACTGGGCTTATTAAGTCTTAAAAATCTAATACAGAATTTGAAAATGAAAATATAGTTACTTTTTTTGTTGTTTAAACACGGTTCCCCGATTTTGGTTTTTCTATATAAGCGCAGGAAACTAATAGAAATTAGTTCGAAAGACAAATTGACACAAAATTTCCTCAGTTTCCTTCGAAAAGGGGTCTTTTTCTCAGTCATTCTGCCTCATTTTTTCCTTAAGTATGTCATAAAACTTGATCGTGCTTTTCATCACTTTTGTTGAGGCTCCTCTACCAAAATCGATCTCTTTTAATAGTACCTGAACTCTCACGCATACAAAGTAGTAAACATTGCAGGAAATTACTTGAAAGAGAGGAAGTCCGATGTCAAAATTCTTCCTTAATGCCCCTTCCCCTTTCTCCCATAGGACCAGCGTTGGGGAACACGGCTTTAAATACTCGTTGAAAAAATAACTAACAATTAGACTTGGAGGGGGTGACAAAAAACTTCTGGTGCTTATGGTCATATCTCTTCTCAGAACGGGAAGCAGTTATCAAACCCTTGCTGCCCATGAATGCACATTCGGTCTTTTGGTTTTTACAGGAATAAAAGAAAACCCTGGGATAAATAATATCCGATATTCTCTTTCGCTGGACCACCTATGAACAAACTTCCGATTAAGGGCCAAGCTTTCGTGTGGCTTCTTAGTGCGACTTTTATTACAGTCAACCAATCAACAGAAGAAGGGGTATTGTCAAATAACATTCCGAATGGATTTTTCCCATCCTAAGTGTTATCTGTATTTTACTTCAAACGATCTTTCTGTCGATTCGCTTTGAATGAGAATTTTTTCCTGTTTTCCGAGCCCATATCACTCCTTGTCTTCTAATTATTTTGAGTAATTTTACCAGCTTTTAAACTTTTCTTATTATGGGCCCTAAGATTCAGAATTCACACATATTTTTATCGTTTGAAGCCAGTGACATACTATTTTGTAAACGTAAAAAACATTGGCGTACCTAGTCCTGAGTGTGCCCCAAATCAAAATTCCTTTGAGATCCTTTTTTGTGGGCTCTCAATATTTTACGATTTTTTTCTTACTCATTTTGGAGCCCATAAGCTGGGGGAGGGGGTGTATCATTGATATGGCTGATACGTCGGTAGCTACGCCCCTGGTAAAAAGGAACTCTGTTTATATGACCATTAATAATATATTACGACTTTTTGCTTACACGCGTTCGGGGACCCTGTAGCTAGAGGTTCCGTATCATTGATACGGTGGTAGCTACGCCCCTGATAAGAAGGAATGTTCCTCAGAATCTGAAACCCATTCTTATCAAATGTTTCATCTGTGGTAGTACGAACGGTTAAAGTCCGCATGATTTCAAGAATTAGTTTGCTGATTGTTGAATGTCAGAAATCCACAGTAATAATGTTTACGACGAAATGCACATTTCGTACGATAGGAACTTTGTCAAGTTTTCATGTGCAAGAGTACATTTTAGTTTTTGATCATGCTGGGGCCCCAGTGCATAGAATCCGCTGCACCGCCCACATGGCCGATCCTGTCCATAGTTTCCTTTTTTATATAAGAAAAACTAAAATTTAGAAATACTAAAAAAGGAAAACATAATCAAACTAGAAATACACGTGTTTTTCTCAAAAATCAAACATATGAAAGCAAATAGTGTAAAAATGATACTATGAAACCAAAGGAATAAAAAAAATTAAAGAACAAAATGCACATTACCTGAAATTTTAACTTTACAAGTTAATTAAATTTAAATTTTAAAATATAAAGTTTTTTCGGGATTATTAAACTTTTCTGTAGGCTCAGTAACTAGGTTATTATTTCTTTGTATGTAATTAAGTATAGCATTTCTATAAATTGAAGGGTGGAGATTATTTGTCCAATAAATACTGTAATAATGCTAAAATTAAAGGCTCGCTTTTATCATAAATAATTTTTAAAAAATTACTATAAATTATTCATTGTAAATCCAAAAAAAAAACAAAAAAAAAAACTGCAGCGTTTGTCTCAAGATTGGTTTTTATTAAATTCAAACAATCTGGTTGAAAATTAAAATTAAAGATTCTAAGCTATTATCCTAAAAATAATTAGTTTTCTTTGCATCTAAATATATAATATGAAATGGTATCTGTATTATCATTTTCTTGGAAGTACAGATTTATATTAGACATTTGATTGCTGGCTGACTATCCCTTTGGGTGGCCTCTTAATTTGCAAATAGTAAAAGCCATTTGTGAAATTAAAGGTTTCTTTTTAAACAAGTTAAATAATTACATTATTCATTTATTTAATGAATATTTAACAAATATCTACATCATAACTTAAGTCATGTTTCCAATATCAATGGAATTAAGTAAATCTTCAAAGTCATATACCTATGGATAGAATCTATGTTTTTACCTTTCATGGATCTAACCTTATACCTTTACTATTTTTGACAATAATAAATTTATTAATTATTAATAATACTTAAATTTACTAGTGTTGTAGATTTAAGGAGTTACTGTTTGAAACATTTTGTTCGTTTTTTCAATACAGATAATAAGGCCATTATATAGAAATTGTTCTAAATTTAATGGGATTTTTTTTAAATTTTAGTGTTCGTAAAATGTGTGGGAAATTCATTTCTTTAGTATTTGAGCATAATTTTTAATGATAAGCAGAGATAGTATATAAACCTAATTTTTGATGATAAGCAGAGATACGATTACAAATTTCTCTTTTGTTTAACACATAATGTATGAATGCATTATTGTTTTGAAAGTGTTTATTAAGAATATAATTATAACATTTGCAAATAATTGCAAAATTTCAAAAGATTTAATCTATATACAAATTGCAGAATCCCTTTTCATTTCTAAAAGTTCTTGCTTAATGACATAGTAAGTAATATCAAATTCTAAATTTTGTAATTCAGTTTCAATAACTGTTTTGATTTATATAATTTAAATTCATTAAAAGCTTTAAGCGGAAAAGCATACTTATCAGCAGTTTTTGTAAGAAACTTTTTTTTATATCCTTAGTAAATTTGGTTTTGATATTATTATTATCATATATATATATTAGAAATCATTAATCTAAACTAAATTATGAATACTATTTAAATTAATTATTGATCTCTCTCTCTCTCTCTCTCTCTCTCTGTCCCACACACACATATATATAATCCATAATAATACATGCAAATAGTTATAAACCTAAGTATAACCAGTCAAGACATTAAGAAATATTAGTCACAGAGTACAAAAGCAAACTCTTGGCCTTAGGAACCAAGATTGCAAGTTTAAACAAAGTTTTGGGGCTAGTCAACCTTCCCCTGTAATTTGCATATACACTGGGCCATAGGGAAGGCAAGAAATATTAAGAGAAATGTAATTATTACAAGTAAAATACACAATACTATTAATATATAATGATAAAATTTAATAGACTACGAGTACTTATACTAGTATAAAGTTAAAATCGTTGCAATAAGACTAGAAGATAAAACTTACTTCATGAGCACAATATACATGCAATTGTTTACCGCCAAATACTAAGGCAGTATGAGCAGTACTACATAAAAGTAAAATTGGTAAATTTAATAAAGTAATAGTAAGTCTGTAATAATCTACCCTACGAACCTAAAAGTGTAGGAGGATTGGAAGGAACACTAGCCATTGTACAACAAAATAATCTAATTTATTCACAATATTAATCACCACATTAATACAATCGATCCAGACTAAGAAATGCCCTCGAATAATCATTAAGTTGACAATAGACGAGGTAAGCGAGATATGTGAATATAGTTATACTAACCACACTTGCTCAAGGTGATCACTTTGACTTATCAATTTAATCTGGATTTAATTTCAGTGACAATCGTACCCTTAATTAGCAAATTTTAAATAGCCGTGATTCACCTTCAATTTGATTAATCTCTGCTCCGATAGCAGTTTAGCCTATCACTCATATCTCTTCTCTAACCTGAAAACCCTGACTATATATAGTAGTCTTAATTAGCATAATTATGTTCTCTTCTTCGAAGCAGGGTTTTATAATAAAATGATTTTCGAAGACCATAAATTCCTCAAAAGGATTATTAGTAGAAGGAGCTAAGATAGAAACGTCTCAGTTCTATATATATACATTTAAAAACCTTAAATATTGATATAAAATTTATTGTAAAATAAATGGACTTCATAAATCTACACAATTATACTAAAATAAAATACAGTATCAGTTTTAATTTTTGAAACATTTAGCGCCATCTTTTGATTAAATGTATAGCTAATTTTTTTTAAAAAAAACACCCCTTAATGCGAATATTATTACATTTTATCATATCAATGAGAACTATTAGAAATATAATTGTATAGAAAATTGGCAAGATATCCATGTTAAATACAATGACTAATAAAGTTACTAAAATTTAAGAATATATTAGATTTATCACCAACTAATACATTATTACAATAGATATAGTTAAAAATAATATTTATATACGTAGAAATGGACATATTAACATTCAATATGGCACTTTAAGAATGTTAAATTTAAAAGCATCTCTTTTATCATAAATATTGCTATTTAATTCATAATCCTTAATATACAATGATACATCCAAGAAATTAGTTTTAACTCGATTAGTGTATTAATTTTAACTAGGTTTAAGTAATCAAGATAAAAGGTAATATTGGTGTAAAAATTATTTTTACCAAAAACAATTAGATAATCTATGTATCTAAAAATGTAGTAGTCCTTTTTAATAATATATTTATATTCATAAAAATGTAAATATAAATTAGCCAAACTATCGCTAGCAGGGACACTTTGAGGCAAAGCTTTAGTTTGTTTATACATTGAACCATTAAAATTAATGTAATTTTCTCATAAAACTAAATCTATGAGAGTTTTAAATTTGTGGAAATTAATAGCAAGATTGTAATTACTGTGATTTTCTAAAATACCTAAATAATATCATAGATATCAATGGAATTGAATAAATCTTCAAAATAAAAACTGTGAACTGAATATATAAATATTTTATTAAAGCTACAATATCTTTACTATATTTTTAATTATAGCTTTATTATTTTGCTTGTTCATGAAGTTTAGTAGAATATTATACAGCATTTTACCTGCTTTAGTGATACATGTTTTAAATCCATTTGTTGTAGTGCGAAATTTAACAGGAGTTTTCTGAAATTTAGGTGTTAAAAATACACGAGGAAGCTTAATCTTCGAAATGCAAATACCCAATTTTCTATACATAGCAATAATACGATTGCTTATTTCTTTATGTGTCGTCCAATCTTTTAAAAGAATCTTTGTTCAAAAAGTGTTAATTTATAACATATTATTATAAAAATATTTGCAAATTATAGCATAATTTCCAGGCACTTTGTCAATGTAAACAATAATGAAATTCTTTTGTAAATAATTCATCATCTGTTTTACATCTTTATAAATAAATTCAGAGTTAGAATGGTAATTAAATTTCATCAATATTTTAATATATAGAGCTTAAATTCATCAAATGCCTCTAAGGACAATCCATATTTAACTGCAGATTTTGTAACAAAGTTATTTACTTCTTTATTAATATGTTTTTAACAGTATTGTTGTTATTAGAAACAGTTAATCTAAAACTATTGCCTTTACTCATGATATCTTGTAAAATTTTGTCCTTGGTTATGTTTAAGTTGCCATATTTATGATAACCATCAATAAAATCATTATAGTCTTTACATTTACAATCGCCTATACATAAATGTAAATACATTATAATGTAGCCTAGAATTAGAATATAGTAGAAGGTACGTAAGAGACAGCAAAAAATTCCAAGTCAAAGTCCGTGTCAAAGAAATGGAGGTCTGTGCCACCGTCCATCATGATGCCTGCCTATACCATTACTCCCCTTGATGGAAAATGATGTCTTTCCGTTATGTTTCTTGGTTCAAAACGTGTTCCACGTTCTCTCCATATCGTTACCCGTCGAGAATCACTACTCAGACTAAACCGGGACACGTCATGAACATCACATTGGCCCACTCTCCCACACTCCAATGTTGATATTTCAAATTCCAGTTCAAACGAGCGCGTTTATGCGCAGACGTGAGGGGAATGCAAACTGCTGGTCTTCTGGCATACAGACCAGCATGATTGAGTCTCCTGTAAACAGTTTGTCTCGAAATTCGTATTCCTGTGGCGACTGTGAGCGTCGAACCCAGTGCTCTGGCAGTACTGCCCCTCTGACGTCACGCACTTATTACCAGATATCGGTCTTGGCGAGGGGTTGTGACTCTAGGTCGACCTGATACTGGTTGTCGGGTAACATCTCCCGTCCTTTGAAACCTCTGCCACAGTCTTGAGATCACAGACTGGTCCACATTCAGAATTTGAGACACTTCGGTTTGTGATCGGGAGGATTCCAGCGTTCCAACGATTCTTCCTTTCGTAAACATGTCCAATTGGCGTGTTTGTGCCATCATTCACCTTGTTTGATGGTTACAAATGTTCCTTCGCACAGCAGTTGCACTAAACTTGTCTGAACTGCCTATGCTGCGTGAATCAGTTTCTCCGCGTTCCGACATACACCGGTGTTTCACGCAGGATGTAGTCGACTGAAAAGTTTTGCATAAACCCAATGTTTCTTCTTCACCCAATTAATATCCGCAAGAAATTTGGAATAATTTTACGAATATTTACTCCATGTTTTTCGCATTTTACGATTTATGCTTAACTTTTGGACACCAGTGTATATATATACATATATATATATTGCACATTTTATTTACAATCTTGTTGCATATTTTTATTTGTTAGCATATGTTTTTAAGTAATAATATTTGGGAGTTAAATGATAGTTAAGATGTTAGTTATATGTTCGGGAATTAGCAGAACTTGTATGAAACTTAAGACTTAAAAATATATGCCGATATTTAAAATCATTAAAATAAATTCCTGTTTTTATAAAATGTTAAATGTGTAAAGGCTAATATATAGTGTGTGTGTGCGTTCAAGGTTTGTGTGTGCGTGTCTGTAAGTGCGTTGATATATCAACGAGTGAGTAAAGAAAATGATGAAAATTGGCAAACAGAGAGTATATTGGCATCAAATATTAAGTGATATTTCAACATGATACAACAATATAGAGAGCGACAAAGCCAGATATTTGCAATGGAAATACAACTTTGGATCATCCTTTGCCATTAAAGTCTCTTAAACCCATTCATTGAATTGTTTTAGTTGTAGCAAATTCTTGTTTCAGTATAAACAAGATGTAATGTCAAATAAAATTCCTCCAAAAAATAAAAATGGATATTTTAAAATTTAAGTTTGAGAAAGCTGAAGCATTTCCACCTACTAACAAAGGTATTTGAACTGATTGGGAAGATGACAGTGTTGTAATTCCTTCCACAGAAAGATCCAAGTATTATAATCCGCCTGCTAAAAGACCATGCCAGGATAAAAGGCATATCATGTAGAGTCATTTTCGATGTGTTGATGGCATTTCAAGGTTTCGTAAGTGCAGATTTGAAAACTGCGAAAGCAGTTCGAAAACACCTTGTTAAAATTGTAATGTTTATTTAGGGTTGTCAAAATCAAAAACATGCTTTAAGGATTTTCTCAGTAAATAAATAATGAATCAATAAAAGAATTAATTATGCATCAATAATTTCCTTGTTTGTAACAATTTTAGTTGAATTAAGTTTTTTTCTTCTGTTAACTAAGAGTCTAAAATTGTATAACTCGTAAAATTTAACAGGTGATAGTTTCACAGGAAAAGCCCAACCCGCACGATCGTGGGGGTTGGAAAGAAAACTTTTTTATAATTTTTTCCAGTGTCATTAGGGTGGATATAATGTTAATAACTAGAAGAATTTAATGTTTAAAGATAAAATATTGTGGGTCTTAAAGGGATAATGGTCGTGTGGAACACATCGAGAACGTCCTTTGCATGCTACAACAGAAACAGACTGCGTAGCATTCAACATTGTCATGAGTGGATCCACGCATTCTGATGTCTTTTTACGTGGCGAATTATATTCTTCCAACAATCTTTGCCCCTCTCAGTGACCTGGGTACACCTGTAGTTGGCTTTTCATTGCGATGCATTTTAGACAGACCAATTTTCCCTTTTAAATTCGTTCACGTAACCTCTTGTGAACTCTTCTTTCTGTCTGCTAGAATTGCCTCCGCTGAAGGCGACCTAATTTGTATCCAGCGATACGTTTCCTCTTAGACAGTAAACAGATTCACTAACTGGTTCCATCACGGAATATATCAGTCCTTCCCATATATATGTGGGAGACTTGGTAACATTTTCAGTTTAGTTAATTCTGAGAAAATTTAGTTTACATTTTAAATTAAAAAAGTAAATAAATTCAACTGATAGAGTAAATGGATCTAATTTTGTCATCAAGTTGGAGCATTGTACTTTCGATTAGAATTTTTATATGAAAGTAAGATACAATTATATACTTTTATAGTAATTGTTTTCTCAAATGTTATGTGTAACTGCTGATTTTAATTCCCTTGCTCTTCTTAATTGTGTTATTATAAAAAAATATCCCTATATTATATCCACGTTACATATGGTCGAAATTTAATTAGATTGTCATATAGTCTATTTAAAACATTCAGTCTATTTAAAACACAAACTAATTCAGGTGAAAAGATACAAAAAAAAAATTTAATTTTGACTTCTAAGTTACTGAAGCTAGTCACTGTACTGGGAGCCAATTGTTCCTGGAGAGAATTTCATGCGCTAACTTTTATTTTGCTTCATTTCAATCAGAATGCGTGAAATTTACAGACACTGAAAGCTTCATCAAGGGCAGTCGAAGCAATAAATGCGATCGATATTGTTTTAGTATTTGTTGACGGACAGGAACACTGATCACCGATGAGAGTTTACTCGATTTTCTAATCTCTATTAACCACTTCTTATTTTTGAAAAAGATACGAAAAACTACCAAATAACACATTTTGAGCAAATTTTATGGTAAAATTAGTTGTATATTTAACACATTTTATTAAAATTAACCCAAAAATGTATTATTTTTAAGCGAATATGAATCGTTAAAAATTAGAAGGATTCTACAAAATATTTGAACACAGCAAAGTAATTTTCAATTAATTCTTTATTTTAATCCATTGGTAAATATTAATGATAAGAGTTCTGAGAACTTCGACAGCTGTCTTAGTTGGAAATGAGAGTACATCCTGTTCCGATAAAGATAACTTCATGATCTATATTTATCTGTTGATCTCTTTTTGACTCATTTCTTATAACTAGAACATTTCTTGGGTTACATTGAGAGACTATTTAAAGAATAATATCACCAAGAAGAAAGAGTTTGAAAATAGTTTCTTGATATCCATTGTTCGTTTCATGATATAATTGTTCGTTTGCACATGTTGTACAGGATGTGTAGTGTGATAACTTAGAATTTTAAAAATAATATTATCGTCCTCTAATACTAGATAACTCTTTTGAAAATCCCTGAACCACCAGAAATATCTAGAATAGGGACTCCCAACGGGGTTTAAGTGGGCCTCTTGAGGGTCTATGAAAGTTTTGAAAGGATCTATAGTATTCCGGGAGTGGATTGGGGGTGGGGTCAATGACATTTTTTGTGTGTTTTAAAAGTTTACTTAATTTTTAAAGACTGGTATTATTAAATAATAACCTTTTTAAAATGTCTTGATATAAAATAGATTTTGAATATGGAGATGATCCGCGCGTCTAATGCAGAACATCATAGTATCAAAAGTAAAACAAATTGAGCAAACCACTTTTTCTTCTAGTTTTATTTTCAAATTCTTAGATAAATTGTGATCTTTAAGTCCTTTCGTGCAATTATTAATATTGAGACTTTATTATATGTGCTTTATATCGTAGAAAAAATGTAAAAGAATCTGTGAAGAAAATTGTGCTTTCAAAAGAGGTCGATGGTGGAAAAAGTTCTAGACTCCGTGATGCAAAAAATACAATAAGAAATTAGACGAATTTAAGAATAGTAATTTACTTATTCTTTTTTTAATTTATCACCTGCTCTTTGGAAAAATTATGTCGATAATTTTGAAGTCTAAGACGGGAGGGGGGGGGGGGGTAAACACCTTTAAAAAGCAATTATTTTTCAATGCATTGAGATGGTATGAGGTATTTTAAAGAACGTTTAAGGCTTTCTGTGCATATGAAAAAAACTCAAAATGTTTCCAACAAAAAAATTATATTTGGTAATTTAGAATTCCATTAAGGTCTATGATAATTGCAAGGTAAATAAAAGAAATGTAGAAAATACAATGTCCTACTGCAGAAGGAGAAATAAATTATTTTAAGATTTTACATACATGACATTCGATTATTGCTTTTTTACGAATACTAATATGTTTGCTTTGAAAGGGTAATTAATTTTAATTTTAAAGAGCCAATGTGCGGTTTGTTTTATTTATAAAAAAATTTCTCTGCATCATGACATGCGAAAGAGATTTTTGAAATCTATAAAGAGTGAAGACAATTGAATGAACTTGACTCTTTTTTTAAATACAAATACAGTTACCGTATGGGTGAAAAAATCCTATAACAATTTACTTACTCAATGCAAAAGTATTTCATAATGTAGAATGATCTCAATTAAGATCGCGAATCGAACTTGGCGTTAAAAAATTTGCCTAGTTTAAAAAACAATCTTAAGTGCAAACTTTTCCCAAGTTTTATGAAATTTTTTACATGAAAAATTCATCCCTATATGTTAAAAATGTGCATTTCTTAAGATTGTACAGTAGTATTCTTAAGCTACAAGGATTTGATTTAAAATATATATAAGTATTAGTAAAATAACTTTTATATAATAGCATTCCGTGTGTAGTTTTCTAAAACACCACTTATTTTACTAAGTATAAGAAATATAATTTTCTTGGGGTTTTTTTCCAATAATATTGAGAATTGATTTTTTTATCTTTTTCAGCCAAATTGCTTTGATTTCCTGTATTGACAAAAATTCTTATTTTATGAATAATGTATCATTTTCCATTTGTATCAAATATTTAATTTTCATTTTTAAATGATAAATTTTCTAATAGTTTGAACAACAAATATTAGTTAAATTTCCAAAATTAATGAATTTTCAACAAGATATTTTCACTACTGAGTCGTGATTTTTAAGTGAATTTGAATAATTCAATTTATAAAAGTAAACTGATCAAAAAATTTGAGCTGTAGTTATTACTAATTTTGGGACAATCGAAAACTTAGTGCCGTAAAATCCAGCGTTACGCACCCCTATACTTTCAAGCTTCAATTTTTAAATTTTAGGTTTATTCGCTGTATAACGCGCCCTTTTTTTTTTACGAAGAAACCTGAAATGTACGAGCGCACGTGCGCATTTCTCTTGTATTTTGAAGTCACTTATTCGAGGCTATTCCAAGCTTTAGAAAAAAATGGTATACTTCTAGAACTAGAAACTTTAAGTTCATAAGGAATGTCATTTCTTTTAAATAAGTAGTATTTAGATCAATGCAGAAGTCTATTTTTTTTTCTATGCTCATCTTCTTTTATTTTTAAAGCTATCATTTTTATATACGGTGTATAACGCGCACCGTAAACTTCGATCTTACTTTTTGTGCTATAAGTGCGCGCTATACGCCGGATTTTACGGTAAATCTATTTATTTCAATTTAAAAAAATTCGGTGCATTTTTTTTAAATTTTAAAGTTAGATGTCTTTGGTGTAATAAATTAATAAGTACTGTAATATTTCTTAGATTGCAGTATTACTATTTTGTTAGTGACTCCTCTTTAAGAATACAGTCCTGTCACTGTATTTAAAAAGAAAGCTCCCTATTATATCAATAAATGGATCTGAAGAATATGAAAAGCAACGATAATTCAAAGGACGAACTGTTTATATGAACGCCACATTACAAAGGATATTGATTGACCTCGCAATTTTGATCCAATGACGAGCGCACCGCCTAAACTTTCTCTCTTCAACTTTCACACTACTTCCAGTGTAAAGAATTTGCACCTTGAGAGATTTAATATGCTCCAACCCTTCGGCACGGCGGGAAGCGTCAGGACTCGAACTAAATAATGCCAGCCGCGAGTTCGCTACCATCATCACTCAGCTACAGTGGATAAAATTTATTCGATGGAAGTACTATTGTGTTTAGTGTTATGAAAGGCTTAGAGCAATTTTCCACACACAATTGAAAAAAAACTCAAGTTTCTTCTAATATAGAAGAAACTTGATTAGATTTACTTACTATATTTTACTTCTAATATAGTAGTAAGTAAATCTAAGATAATTATAATGTTAACTGTGAATTTTTCCCCCCAACGTTCCAGCACAAGCCTCTTTTTTATGTAAAATAAATACATAAAAATTATGATGAATATCTGAGATTACAATCATGCTCAAATTTTTTATTACGATTTCCAGAAGTACATTATGAAATTCATGCAATTACGCTGGTTCTTTTTTGCATTTCATTTTCATTATGAAGGAATTCGTAAAAATATTTACTTTATGTCGGCTATATTTATTTAAAATTTTGTTTCCTAAATATCCGTAATTTAAATTAATAAACAATATTAATTTCCAATTTGTTTAATTATGTAAAAAGTAACTTGGAACCAAACATATTTTATTAAACGTTTAGAGTACATCTGTGAAAGAAAGAGATCATCAACATTTTAACTAAAGGTAGAGAAAATTTGATAAATAAAATTGGCTACTTCATTTTTATTGAATCTCCTTTTAAAAAAGCAATGTATTCTGAGAAGAAAAATATTCGAATCTATTTCATAAAAAAGAATGGATATATATTCTCAAACCAAAAGAATCAAATCAAACAATTTTATTTCCTTAAATTGTTAGTCAGTTGAAACTTATCTTCAAGATCAAATAGCAAGTCAATTAACTCTCTGAGGAATTATAAACTTGCCTCCGTTTTCAATGAGATAATAAAAATTTTGCACTGAGATTTTTATTCCGATTTTCGGATTTCATGCTTTCTTTCAACAGCAGAAGAAAGCTTCTTAGAGGAAAGAAAAGATTAGAAGAAAACCTACACTAAGCAGAAATGATGATGAATGAAAGGGTCTTTGGTTGCACAAAAAGTTGAGATACAAAGAAGTCTTTGTGTCCTAGCGGATGAAAGATAGTAAAAGAAATGAACTAAAAAAGTGAAAGTAGCAAGAAGTAATATTTAGGAAAAAGTATCGTGCATAGAAAGTCTTTCATTGGAGTTACGAAAATCAGGAATCTATGATAACCATGTTTAATATTTATCTTCTGATACTGGTCAGATGATTTTTTGTGTGAAAAGCTTTAACTGTAAGAAATTGGTAAAGCTCATATTATTACTATAAATATTTAAACTTGCAGTGAAATAACTCAGATAACTTTTGAAAGGTAAAAAAAGGAACAATAAATGTGTGTAAGGATTATTATTTAATTAAGGCAAATAAATATATATCATCTTATGCCTTTCTTCAAAAATCACTCCAAGTTTATATATATTGATATTAAGTGAAAGAATACATTAATAAGAGAGACATATACAAAATTGTAAGTATGAATTATGCAGAGTTGCTTACATTCGATTTAAAACAATTTTGTTCCTTTTTATTTTTATTTTATTTTATTTATTCATTTTTCTGGCTTTTTTAAGGGAAATATAATCGTTATTTATTAAGATGGAAAAGCGACCTTTATAGTTGTATAAAAATCTTGGGAATGAAAATTATCTTTTTTATTAGTTGACTTTCATAAATCATGTATTGCCGCCAAAGTCGAGTTGTAATGGTAGCGAATTCCGGCCAGCTTTATTTCTGTCGAGACATAGGTTAAAAACCTGTTGTCACTAAAGACCTGCCGTGCAGAGGACTGATGTATGTTTAGTTTGTCGAGAGGACGTTTGTTAGCTTCCACAGATTCAACGAGCATCGGCCCCCTCTGTACGGCGGGTCTTCAGCGGTACTAAGCTCGAATTCATGACATCCTGGCAACGAGTCCGTTATCTTGACCACTAGGATACCACGGCCACCTATTGCAGATAGATCTCGCTGAAGGGAACTAAGGTTAAGTTACGATGACGACTCTGAGCAGGCAACGAACTCTCCAAACTTCCACATCCCTCCATCGTGAGAAATGATCTTCAAGGGAAATACAAAGCAAACAGGCTTTTTTCTGTAATGCTTTACTTATATATATATATATGTTTATATAACAACATAGTTATATATTTATGGTAACAAAAGTAATTATTTTTGCTTCATAAATAAATGTATTTTAAAATTCTGCGAAATTTCCTTGAAAATTTACCCTTAACATTATTTCTTGAAAGATACTTATTAAAATGGGAGAATTTTCTAATTACGAAGCAAAAATAAAACAGCTTTACTCGCCTCATGTCACGCGGATGTTAAATTTACCTTTTTCTTTTAAATCAAATTAAATCTAAGGAGTTCTAACCAAAAAATTCTACTCTGCATTTAAAAACTGAGATGACTCAATTTCATTATAAATATGAATAAAGAGATAAAAAGTTGACAAATTACATTTAAAATGTAAGAAAACAAGAAAATTGCTCATATACAATAACATAATAAACAATAATATGTGAAAGTAAAACGAATAATATTTAAAAGTTAATAGCATTTTCAAATTATCTAATAATGTTCACAAAAAGACTTCGAAAATTTCTTATTCTTTTCTTCACCATTTTACGATCCAATTTTAAGTACTATACTGTTAAATTATCTTGAAATCCCTTCATCAAATATTTAACGAAATTTTACAGGCAAATAAATAATTTTGAAACACATGGGTTCAAAAGTATTGTAATGAAAAATAAAATTCTGATTACATATGACATTCAAAAGCGAGAATTTGGTGTCAAGTTCTCTTTTTGCGTTGCATTGAGAATTACATACAATTGATAATAGCAGAAGACCTGTTAGTTTGAGAAACGAAAAATCCAACTGTTAATGTTTCTTTTCCAAAAAAAGGTCCTCATGTTATTAGCATATTTCTGCTATAATAATTGAATTCCGGCTAACGTCTAAATGCGTGATTCTAAAGTTCAATCTATTCATTTCTATGATGGGGTTGAAGAATTTTATTTTCAAAGAAGTTTTTCACAAATGTATTCAAACCAGAAAAAGATAGAGAGCCTTGGATTTTAAACTTTATATACCATATAAAACTGATTTTAAAAAATTGTTGGTATATATAAATCTTTAAAATGGGGCAGTATCATATTGAAATGATAACATTCTTTTGAACCAAATAATTTGTTTTTTAATTCAATAATTTTTCCTTCGTTATATATTTTAGATACAAAATTCTACAGTAAAAATGCCCCATTTAATTATTAAAAACATTTTCTTAAATTAAAAAAAATATTCAGATTTATCGTATGAATAGGGTAAACTTGGTTAATATGGGCACCAAAACACTTAACTGAAAATATACTACACTAAAACACGTTCCATTTTTCCGAAATCAAGATATTTCAAACTTTAGAGTATGGTTTTTCTAATGGTATATGAACAAATCTCTAACTCTTGTTGCTATATGTATAAAGAAGCTCTAAAACAAATTCTGCAATTGTGCCCATATTACCAAATATGGGCACAATTGCAGAACATTTTTACACAAATTATATATTTGGCAAGTGATAAGAAGTAAGATTAAACCTAAGTTGTTAAACAAACTGTATCACAAAAAAATGTCCAAGTTTCTATTCATAAATTAAAAATGAATAAATGGCGAAAATCAGGTAAACAATTAAATTGACACAAATTATTACAAACATAGGAAAAAAGGATTTAATGATAATTTAATTTTATATCACAAACTACACTCGTTGCGTTAGGAGTGACTCTCTAACTCGACACATTCCTCATAAAACCAGAATGACTAAGAGCCACAACATTACACCCATGCTTGTCCTAGATTTTCATCATAATAGTACCACAAATAAGACAAATGCAGGATGCATTGTGTTTGCTGGCACTTGCTTCTGCTCTGCGATTTGCCCCTGCACCTTTTCTACGACCACCGTTGGCAATTATCTTCTTCTTAGAAGCCAGATCTTTTGAACTTGTCAACTCTCTTGTAACATTCTTATGTCATCGACGATTTCCATAGGCTGTTTTCAGTGTTAGTTCCTCCAAAAAATGCTGCTGCTGACTACGAGAAAGCAGCAATGACAATAGATGCGACATGTGTTGCTGTAACTTGGCTTAAGTTATTGTAAGGAAGAGGTTAAGAAATAAAGATAAACTCAAAGGACTTGTAGGACGAGAGGATGGTCCGGGAGTATCGTTGAAAAGCATTACTTCATCAATTTTTGGTACTACCCTTATTACCTTTAACCTTACTGCCCGTATTTGCTTTTGTGACATTATTCAGTCGTTGTCATTACTGTTGTCAAAGAGAGAAAGAACAAAACCACCTGCCCCTGTCAACAGATACTACACTCACATAAGACTGCAGGCAGCCATTTATAGATTTCATGTAAACTTAATTTTCCGTGTTAAAGCTTAAGTAAGATAACTAAAATATAGCAACAACACGCAATTTGAAATATCACACAAGTAGCTGTACTTACATTAGAAATGATCTGCTTGAGCTTCTATTTGAACCACACACCAACACAAACAAATCACCCGGCCACTTGAGCAGTACCAAAGCCCAGTGATAATGCACCACACACACAACTCAAAACCATTAGGTGTAATATGGGTATTTGCTTAAATGTGCCCATATTACCTTAATGCCCATATTTGCTAAGTTTACCTTATTGTGTATTTAAAGGTATTGGTAAATTTAAACATTTAATGTGTGTTTCACTCTCTGATTTCAAGAACAAGAGAAGAGAAAATTGTGCTCTTAAATAATTTCTTATAAAGATTTCAGTTTTATTAAGCTAAAATTTTATTTAAAAGTAAAGTATTTAAATTATCAATTATCAGTTAAAGCTTAAAGGAGAATAAGAACTTACTAATGAAAATTAAGCTTGGAAATATAACATTATTTTTTGAGGTAATAAAAAATTATTTCTGTTTTTAATTCCTTCAGTTTGCAGCATTTTGTATTTAATTAAGTTTACAATCAAAAACTGAAATAGTTTGCTAACAATGTTCTTTTCATCTACGAATTGTCATAAAGAATTTAGTTTATAAAAAAGTTGAAACCGATTTATCTGCTGAATATTTTTAGAGATATAAGATTAAAGTACATGTGTGTATGTGTGTGTGTGTGTGTGTAATAGCAATGTTACTACAAATAAAAATTAAGAAAATTAATAATTTTAGTTTGTAAGCTCGTGAATATCAACACGGCAAAATCTTGATGAAGGCAAGAGATTGTTATCTCGCTTTAGAGGGGAAGTTAAGAACTCTTTCTTGAGAAAAAATAGTTAAATGGGAGGGGAGAATATTGATCCCATGAATTCTTAGGGAAAAATTGAGATTTCGATATTAAGTTTTAATATAAAAATATACTCTTCTAAGAGAACTAGTTTTGAGAGGTTAAAAAAAGATATTGGATCGTCTTGAGACATTGGATCTCAGTTTAAATTTTTCGTAGCATTGAAACTCTATTGAAGGTAATCGAATCACTGTTGTTAGGCCCAAAGGAATTATTTCCATAGATCAAGACTAAGTCCTTAAATGCCATAACCACTGTAAAATCCGGCGTAGAACGCACACCTATACTTTCCAACTGCATTTTTTAATTTTTAGGTATGTTCACCGTATAACACGCACCCCCATTTTTGCGAAGAGACCAGCAATGCTCTTATGTTTTGAAGTCATTTATTCGAGATATTATCCCAGGATTTTGAAAAAGTGGCAAACTTTTAAAGCTGCAATTTTTTAGCTTATAAGGCAAGTTATTTCTTTCAAATAAACAGTATTTCGATTGATGTAGAAGTCTAGTTTCTTTATCCTCATAAGTAGGTAAGAAAAGCCGGTTCTGCGGTAAAGGCGCAGGCACAGGCGCAGGCGCAGAGTTGAGTTGTTTCCCTCCTGCTATGGTTTTGGTTTTCGAGTTGATGGGGGGAGTTGAGTTGTTTTCACTTGCTGTTGAGTTGTTTCCCTCCTGCTGCTAAGTTGAGTTGTTTTTTAAATGTGTAAAAAAAGTTTATTGAAATGTTTAAAGTGCTCATGGCGCCACCTATTGGTTAAACTATATACTAATTATTAGATTTTAAAATGATTGAAAAATAACGCTCAAATAAAAAAAAATAATAATAAATCCAGATTCAAACTCACAGACCCAGAACAAAATGTCTCCATAGGACAATAGTTTTTCAGTTATGCTAACCATTGTCCTATGAAGGCATGCAGACCTGAAGAAAACTTAGGTTTATAATCTCATGAATTTAATTTTGCAGGCGAAGCAGATGGCGACATTTTCTTAATTAAAATGAAATAAAAAAAAATATTTCACTTATATTATTTTAATAATTTGTAAATTTTAATGCGGTATAATGATTACACATACACAGTAAAAATGTGACGTAGAATACTCGTAATCAGCGTGTGAACGGTTTACGATTGAACTTGTCTTAGCTTGTCTGATCTTGATTCTACAAGACGGCGACTGAATTCTACGTCAGAAATTATCTCAATGCTTAGAGCGGATGGATACATTGTTGGCTTTAAAAAAAGTTTATTTTTATAAATCTGAAGCAAAAAGAATAATTTTTTTTTTATAAATATGGTTATATTGTTAATTTTATTCATACTGCTTTCTAGTTTAATTTATGTTGAAATAGTTTCATTTTAAAAGATAAATATCAGTATACATCTTTCAAACAAATTATCTTAGTATGTTAAGCATAAGTGATATTTTAAATATATTTTGTATAAAAGAAAGGAAAAATTTATTTTTATGTGCTTAAAGCAAACTCTTTGCCTTTTCCAAAGAGTATAAATTGTATAACTATTCATTGCAATAACCATTTAGTTAAAATATTTTTTAATTGAATAGAAATAAAAAAAAATATTTATTATACATTGTTTTAATAACAAATTGTAAATTTTAATTCGGTATAATGATTACACATACACAGCAAAGATACAAAGTAAATTGTTTATTCAGAAATCAACATCTTGTATTGCGTTTTACATTACAATTGTATATATATATATATATATATATAGTAACATAAAATGAAAGAAATACATGGTATAATAAAATTGATAATACAAAATAATATCACTAACAAAGCCAGAAGATTCAAACCAGATTTAAAGGAACACACATTAAAAATAATGGAAGAGTCTATTATAGAAGAATTAACTAAGCGTATGTATAACATGGAACAGAATTAGAACTTTAAAATGTAAGAAGCCAAAAGAGTCAATAGACTAAAATGAAGACCTGTTATGATTTCTAGAGCTGTTGCTGAATTAGGACCAGCAAAATTAGGGTTAAATATATTTTATGGATCCTACCTTCCCCCGTTCAGCAGAAAATTTATACATAACAGAAAAACATACCAATATTGAAAAGTTAGGCCTAAAACCAGCCACGTGTAATTTGCAACCAAAAGAAAAATAAAATAAAAATAATAGAAAATATGAAAGGAAATGAATCCTAACAAAATAAAAATAAAAATAATTTTGAAAAGGAATAATGAAGCAAAAACTTACATGAAAAAATGCAAATAACCGGAGAGTGGAAAAAAGAACTGTACGTACGAGAGCATTACGCTAAATGATCGTTAAAAATGACGTGTTAGGTTGATGAAGCCAGATGCAAAAATTAGTGGCGCCACCTGGATAGTTTTTTTGTAATTAAACAAAGCAAACTAAAACAAAGTGAAAATAATAAAAAACAGAAAGAGAAAAAAAACAAAGAATAATGCTTAAACTTTGAAAAGGAGAATTAGAGAGATAATTTAGACATATATTTAAAAATGAAGTTACTTGGATAGTTGTATTCCAAGCAATTATTGCGGAATAGCTTAAAATTATTTTGCTTAACATCATTATCTGTGACTAAATAGTTATTTCTTTTTATAAAATTTAAGATGATATTTCTAAAAATAGATAGAGATGTAGGTTACTTTCCCAAAAAGGCATTTTAATAATGTTAAAATCAAAAGAGTCTCTTTTATCAAAAATATTACTAATTAGTATATTATTCTTAACTATTAATTGTAGGTCTAAAAAGTTTGCAGAGTCTTTATTATAATTGGTTTTTAATAATTTCAGATATAGGGGATAATATTTAAAACTAGGCACAAAATTTACTATATTACTAAAGATAATTAAGTCATCTATGTATCTAAAAAAGTAACAAGAATCTATACTAATGTTATCATATTCATAAAAGTGCAGATAAATATTTGCTAAACAGTTACTTGCAGGTCCTCCTTGTGGAAGACCTTTAATTTGCTGATAATAAGAGTTATTGTGAAAAATATAATTTTCATATAGTACTAGATGAATAATTGAAAGATATTTATCATACTTAATTATTTTATTCAAAGAATATTTGTTATAGGCTATTTTGAGAATTTTAACCATATCCCCAATATCTATGGAATTAAATAAATCTTCAAAGTCATAGGTGTGAATAGAAGTAATTTTTTTATCTTGCATGTACTTAATGATATCCAAGCTATTCTTAACTATAATCGAATTATCAATACTGTCTAATGTGGATTGAATAACCTTTTGTAGCTTTCTACCCGGAAGTGTAATATAAGTTTTAAAGCCGTTTGTTATAGTCCTAAATTTAATAGGATTTTTATGAAATTTTGGAGTTAAGAAAATATGAGGGAATTTAATATATATATATATACACATTACAGGAGAACAACAAATTATAAAATTGATTTCAGTATAAGGATTACACAAAAAGATACAAAGTAAGTTGTTTATTTACAAAAGCAGCATTCCATTTCACATTACAATCTTTTATTTACATTACAAAAATCACATTATTGTGTCATCATTGGATTTTATGTCTTACTGCTCATCGAATAGGTCTAAATTCATCAATGACCAATGTCCATGGGCAAGCGTAGTAATGCCATCATCATTAATAAACCTTTTGTCATCTTTATAGGACAGAGCAAGTTTGTTTTGCTTTATGGAGTGTATTGAATGAAATTTGGATCTAATTAAGTTCATGTCAACATATTTTAATTTTTGATTAAAAAGACAGGCTTTGTAGTCCTCAAATGTTATTTTATTTTTTATAGTTTGTTTTTTAATTCCTTTTAACCGCTTTTCAATCTTATGGTTTGTTTTGTAGGCATACATTTTCGATTTTAATCCTACATATTCTGTCATAATATTTCCCTTGTTTTCATCCTTCATTTTCCCGATGACTTTTTTGTTCACTAGAGGTAAATTGTAAATGTTGTTTTTATCATAATCTGAAGTATCATATAAGTTAATATCATTTTTCATGTCACTGTAAAAATCATCAGTTTTTATTTCATAGATAAAGGAATCGGTGTCTGTATACATGAGCCTTACTTTCGAGTCGTAACGGTGCTTCATGTACTCATAGTGAAAAGAATACATTAGAACTTTTGATAAGTCTAAAATTACCATTCCTACCTGTATTGGTTTCAAAAATTTGATTTGGGTTTTTTTTAGATGGACGGCCATTAAGTTTTCAGAAAATATTGTGCGTCGATTAAAATTTGATTTCGCTATTAACTTTCGAGCCTGCTCTTCTGTTGAGCATAAACGTATATCTACTCTTCTTCTTACATTTTCCATCGTTTTCCCGAATATGCTGTTATTCATTAGTTTGTAATAATCCTTCTGAAAGTCATTTACAGCTTTAGTTCTTAATTTAGTATTATAATCTATGTAATTTTTAAGCCAAGGAGATTGAAAAAATTTTAAAACTCGATGAGTTTTTTTCAAGACTAACCCTAATTTTAAATATAGCTTTAAATTAGAATAATGGAGAACATATTTTGTTTTGGATTCCAAAGTAGTTAAAAGTCTAGGTTCTTTACAATTAGGTGGGGGCTTATTTTCAGGGGCAAGGGGAAAGTCTGAATGTTTGTCATGCAAATCGGAGGGATATTCAAGATCTACTTCCAAGATGTAACCTACATCGGATTCATCTGATAAATTTAAAATATCCTGTTCGGTTAAATTTTTATCACTCCAAACAAAATCTTTTAAGGGTAGATATTTACTCATTGCATAACCGTACAAATTATTTGCGTCAAGGTACATTAAATATTTTATCTCATCATCTGGGTTAAAATTAGACATATATTTGTTGTTAGCTATAGCATAACGATTGCAGCACTGACTTATACCTCCTCTTACACCCTTTTCTATAAAAAGAAGCATGTCGTAATCAGTGAACAGTTCGATAGCTACTTTAGTATGTAATAACATAGCATCCCATGATAAAGCTGGGGTGGTAAAATACCAACAGGGGTCAAGTTTATAAGTTTGCATGCATATTTTCCGAAAGTTTTCAAAGAGATCTGTTAACAATAGGACATCTGTTTTTACATATAGATCACAGTATTCACCAAGATTATTTAAATGAAATTCATTAAATACTTTACATGCATGATTATAATCCTCTACACTTATAGGCTCCTCATTTAGTTTATTGTAAAATTTGCTAATAGGTGGTAAACAAGAATCTTTACACTTTTCAAAACTATCAAAATAATCATACGGAAAAACTCCTTTTCTTAAAAGTAAATCTATTTTTTCTGAATCAAAATAATGTTTCATATATTTAAATTCATCTTTTTTTAGTGTTTTTATCAAATTTTCCAAACTAGAAGACATGAATTTGAAAGAATCTAAAAACCTTAACTGAAAATCATTTGAAATATTTTTACTGAAGGAAATATATTTTTCTTCGGTGTTCGGAATTAAATTAATTTGTTTTTTATCGTATCCTAACTCCTTAATAAAAATATGGGCGTCATACCCAGAAAGATTATGGAAGAAAACAGGCAAAAATTTAGGGGTTTTCATTGCTAAATTACAACTATTACAACAAGGGCCATTAAATTTTTGAGTCACATGGTTATGATCCCTAACCTTGATATTGTTTTCGCGAAAGGTTTGATCACAAACATAACAATTTTTAGCATTATCATACAATTGCTTTTCTGATTCAGTAAGAGGTAATAATGGTTTTAGTTTTTTATAAATATTATCCATTTCTATTGCATCTTTTTCTAACTTTTCAATAAAAATTTTTGGGGCATCAATACCTCTATATACTACTGGATCTTTATAATACCCCCCTTGATAACTGATAAAATAACAAAAACCTATCGGGACATGTTTTTCATAAATATTAGTAAATGAAAAGTTTGGATTAGGACCACAAGTATCAGTTTTCCTAGTTACACACTCGAAATCCGCATATACAACAAAGGGTATTTTTAAACAATGTTGAAAATTTTTAAATTTTAAAAACTTACTAGTTTCTGACGGCATTACTACTCTTGCAGGACTTTTATGTATACACATCTCATTGTGCTGAAGAAGTTTGTATTCTGTTTGCAAAGCACTTAAACATCTTTTACATATAATGTTTTATGTTGGTGTTTTGAGAGTTGTTTCGAAACAAGTCGAGATAAGCTTTTAATGAAACAATAATGTCCAAACTCTCCATTTTTTACGTAAAGCAAATCTATATGTTTATCACACACTATATCACTGATGAGGAGAGGAAATATTTTTAAATCTTCTTCAAAAGAATAAATATTTATTCCTATATCGTTCATTTTTGAAAAATTTTTCACCTCGTTAAGCGGTGTTGGAAAGGATATTCCATCAAAGTTCAACTTATTTATGTGGGGGACATAACTTGACGTTTTGTTGAGGTTGCTGGTGTTGGGGTAAAGAGCTGCGAGAATAGACCACATGAAGCACTGAGAGTCCTCATTATTGATGACATTGATGATTGCCTTAGTTTCAGCGATCTGCTTCGGCACCTCGATGAAGGATGATGAACCTCTGAATGGAGAATAACGGTTTGTGTGGACTTCGAGTCTTAAGATTTTGTCCAGTGTCCAGCTCGAGTCTTTACCCTCGAAATCCTCACTTTCTTTCACTATTTTCTCAGACATGTTGTCATAAAGGCTGGCGAGATTAGTTCCTTGTAATACTTCATTATTCGGCGTTTTAAATTCAACGTTTTTTATCATTTTTCCGGCATCTGTCGCTTTCGAGTAAATGCAATGAACCCATTTACTCACTTTCAAGGATTTGTAAGTTTTGAGTTCATTGTGAAACATTAAGAGTGTCTCTTCTTTTCTCAAGAGTAGAAACTCTTTTATCCCCAGTGAACTATCGTTATTATGGAGATCAAATGTTTTATAAGCTTTTTGAAAAGCACTCTCTTTCTCTTTTGGTGGTAAGGAGATATTTTCAGGAACAGCAGCAGAATGTTCTGGGACAGTTGTAGAATTTTCAGGAACGGCCGTAAATGTTTCAGGAACTGCATCAGAATGTTCTGGGGAAGTCGTAGAGTTTTCAGGAACAGCCGTAGAGTTTTCAGCAGATGTGGACAACTGTGTTTTCTTTTTCCTATTTGAAACAGACAAATCCACTCTCTTTCTTTTTCCCGCTTCATTCTCCAACTTTCTTTCGCAGCTTTTATTTTTCAAATGATTCAATAAGTTGTCTTTACGGGTAAAGGATGTATCACAAAACTCACATACAATTTTCTCTGTTGAATGCACAGAGTCAATGTGTCGTTTTAAATCCCTTTGCCGAACGAAGTTTTTTCCACAAATATTGCAAGTAGACATAATGAAGCCGTAGATATTTTAGAACGTTGCTACTCACTACTAAATCTTCAAACAAATTTTGTCTTCTGCTACTCTGTGACGATCAGGCACTGTACATATATTCGACGGAGCGAATGGGCTATTTGAAACATGTTATCAACGCGGTCTGGTCTCCTTTTAAACTCCTGGGGGTGGATAGTACACACCCCTCATCACTTCTCATTGGTTGGCGCAATGGAAATCTGCACACGTCACGCTCCGACCCCTTACTACCCGCCGTTTTCCGAGGCGTCAGTCTACAGAGTCAGACAGGGTATGTGAATAGATCAGCAGGGGGGTTTCGTCCTGCCCATTCAAACCACAGACCCACTGACGTCGAGACGAAACAATGAAAACCACGTGTTTTGCCTCCAAGCTGCTCTAATCCATCAAACTAGACATAAATAGATGGATCAATGCTACCTTGTTACAATACTATGAGAAAATATTGTACTGAATGGTCTCACTTTTATCTAATAATGAATCAAGAGTTGAAAATGCAGGATACAACATAATATGATTATGGACAGGGAAAATAATTTATGAATTTTCTTTTTGTTATCACGCAAAATAAAATTTATAGAATTAGCTGTCTCGTAGTATAAATAGCAGCAGCATTGATAAAAATTATTTAGTTTAATCATGGATTCTCTCAAATTGGTTCATCCATTTACTTTAATCTTGGCTGGACCATCTGGTAGCGGTAAAAGTCAGTTCGTTAAAAAATTAATTGAAAATAAAATGATTAAACCTTTTCTTAAAAAAATAGTTTGGTGTTATGGGGTTTATCAAAAGTTATATGAAGAAATGTCGAATATTTCCTTTCATGAAGGTATTCCATCTAATGTGCACCAGTATTCGGATGCGTTAATTAATATAGATGATCTTATGGGCGAGTTAGGGAATGATCCCCAATTAACAAAATTATTTGTAAAATATTCACATCACAGAAATTTGAGTATAATTTTTGTGGTACAGAATATTTTTCATAAAGGGAAAGAAATTAGAGAAATTTCCTTAAATGCTCATTATCTTGTATTATTTAAGAATCGAAGAGATCAATCCCAAATTACACATTTAGGGCGCCAATTATATCCTCGTAAAGTGAAATTTTTTCAAGAATGTTACACAGATACCACATCAAAGCCGTACGGATACTTACTTATTGATTTAAAACCTGAAACTGATGAATCCTTGCGTGTGCGCACAGGTATGTTTCCTGGAGATGTTTTTTATGTATATCAACCTCGATAACCCATTACTTTGAAACAAATAAATAGATTCAAATTGTTAGATGAATATTCATTAGTTCGCAAGATGCCAGTGTGTTCTGAACAAACTTTAGAGCTCTTAAAATTAATTTCTAAAACAAAAAACTCAAAATCTATTTTGAAAAAGTGTTCAAAGAAAGAAATAAAAACTTTGTGTGAGTGCGTGCTGAATGTTTTATGTGGTAACATATCGTTGACTAAAATTTAAAAAAATCGCTTATCTCCCTATAAAGAAAGCTTAAGAAAGCTTTCTAACAAAAAAAACACCTCTTTACGAGAAAAAGAAAATTTTAATTCAAAAAGGAGAAGGATTCCTATCTATTTTATTACCAGCAGCTATTTCCGTTATCAGCTCTTTAATTCAAAATGGAATTTAGCAAAAAATTTGTACTGGTACCCGAAGAAAGAGCTCAAGTAGCGGAACACTTATCGGAACTTGATCAACGTATGAAAAACATTCTCCATAATAAGGATTTAACTGAAGAAGAAAAAGCAATACTCTATCTACAAGTTTTACAAAAATATACACATTTTTCTGTTGAAAATCGAAAAGAGTCCGAATCAATTCCAACTGAAACATCTGTATCGGAAAATCAAGAAATGGAATCATTAAACGAAAATCTAAAAGGTTCAATAGTGAAGACAGAGAAAGGGCAGAATGTGAAGACAGAAAAAGGAGTGTTAGAGGATAAAATTTTTAGAATTGTTCCACCTAGGTATAAAGAAAAAGCAAAAGATATTTTCCAGTTTTTAAAGCTTCAAGAATCTTTCAGTTGGAATTCTGATGGTGAAATTATTTACAAAAATACTGTTATTCCAGGAAGTAATATTGTATTCCTCGTAAATGATTTTCTACGGAACCGAAAATCGGCACCTGAAGGAAGATATGTATTTTTAAGTGCTTTGAATGATGTAAATTTACCGAAACATCTAGATGTAAATAAAAAATTGTATAAGAATAACAAAATTATCAAAAAACCAATAATGTATGCTCGCAGAAATGCATGGTTGAAACTTTGAAATAAATGATAATCATTTGATTTAAAAAAAATGTCTCTTTATGATTTGAACAGTTTTCTTTTGCAGGTGAAAATATACTTATTTAATAAAATTTAAAAGTTTCAAATAGATGATAATTAAATAAATTATATTAATTTTTTGAGAAAAAGAAATTTATCATAGAAAAAAAAAATTAATTTTTTTAGGGAACAAAAATATTTTATCATAGAAAAAAATATTAATTTTTGAGGGGAAAATTATTATAAAAATTATATTAATTTTTTTTGAGAAAAAAAATTTATCATAGAAAAAAAATATTAATTTTTTTAGGGAAAAATAAAAGAATATAATAGAAAAAAAATAAAAGACACAAATATTTAGTTTCATTCCATTTTTTTATTTTTTTATTTTCTAAACACAAATCTTACACCATATCGCTTCTTTACAAATTGATACACAATAAAATCATTTATATACAATTGATTTAAAATATAATGCATAGAATAGCCTTGGCTGCGTTTGAATAAAAAGTAAATACAGTATTGTCCACAAACATTGGATGTTGGTGATTGAAACACTTTGGAATTCCATAATACATCTAAATAGGTAGTAGTACTAATGCTATAGAATGCAGGAGGTTGTCCAAACGAGTCATAAAATTCTAATTCTCTTTTATCATTCACAAATAATGCTAACCAGTGGGTTCCAGGCTGCGATGAGTCGTCAGAATTTACAATAGCACACATGTTTTCTTGCAGAGGAGGGATTGTATCTCTAGAATAAACACCTTGGAAATAGGGGGACGTGGCCTTCTCTTGAGATAAGACTGTAAACACAGTTGCATTCCATCTATTCTTTAATTTCCGAAATCATACGAGTAAATATCTACCCTTAAAAGATTTTGTTTGGAGTGATAGCAATTTAACCGAACAGGATATTTTCAATTTATCAGATGAATCCGATGTAGGTTACATCTTGGAAGTAGATCTTGAATATCCCTCCGATTTGCATGACAAACATTCAGACTTTGGAGTACTTTTTAACAAAATAGCATACTTAAACATTATAAATGCTCTTTAGGACTCAATACCAATAAATATTACTATTTAACTATCAAAATTTAATATAAATTACCTGAATTTTGCAAAAATCACAATTATAAGTTAAATTTTAGCAATATTTTTGAAAAACTTCAAAGCAGTTAGAGAAAAAAGTAATAAACATATATTAGTAAAAGTTTTACGAAAACAAACCAGATGCATTTATCTAGAAAATGTGCTAAAATTGTAATTTTTTATTAAAATTTGAAAATTTTGGAGTTGATTGAGTAAACATTATAAGAAATATTTCATTTTTTATGAGACCATTATTTAAATAACAAGCAATAACTCAAAACGTATTCATATAATAAGACATATTTTAGTACATTCTCTAGAAAATAACGTAAATATCAGGTTTAAAAAGTTTTATAGAAATACATTCGTAATATTTGGAGTTATCGGACTCGCCATGATAGATTTTGAGCAATTTAAATGGCCACTTCTGGTAGATCAAAAACCCACACTTCCGGTTTTTCTAACTTTATAAAATTGATTGTAACTTGGAAACTTAGAACTTAAGAACTTGTAACTTAGAAACAAAATAAAGTATATTTCGTAAAGTCAAAAGATAGCTCTATATTCAATAAAATAAAAAACAAAAATATCTGTCTTGACTGAATTAGGTCATTTTCAACGTGTTCGGATACCTTAATTTACCTCTATTGAACAAAAATGTCTTCGGGAAAATGAAAGATGAAAACAAAGGAAATATTATGACAGAATATGTAGGATTAAAATCGAAAATGTATGCCTACAAAACAAACCATAAGATTGAAAAGCGGTTAAAAGGAATTAAAAAACAAACTTTAAAAATAAAATAACATTTGAGGACTAGAAAGTCTGTCTTTTTAATCAAAAATTAAAATATGTTGACATGAACTTAATTATATATATAGATCCAAATTTCATTCAATACACTCCATAAAGCAAAACAAACTTGCTCTGTCCTATAAAGATAACAAAAGGTTTATTAATGATGATGGCATTACTACGCTTGCCCATGGACATTGGTCATTGATGAATTTAGACCTATTCGATGAGCAGTAAAACATAAAATCCAATGATGACACAATAATGTGATTTTTGTAATGTAAATAAAATATTGTAATGTGAAATGGAATGCTGCTTTTGTAAATAAACAACTTACTTTGTATCTTTTTGTGTAATCCTTATACTGAAATCAATTTTACAATTTGTTGTTCTCCTGTAATGTGTATATATATATACGATTGTAATGTAAAACGCAATACAAGATGTTAATTTCTGAATAAACAATTTACTTTGTATCTTTACTTTGTATGTGTAATCATTATACAGAATTAAAATTTACAATTTGTTATTAAAACAATGTATAATAAATAATTTTTTTTTCTATTCAATTAAGAAAAAAATAATTTAACTAAATGGTTATTGCAATGAATAGTTATACAATTTATACTCTTTGGAAAAGGAAAGAGTTTGCTTTAAACACATAAACATAAATTTTTCCTTACTTTTATACAAAATATATTTAAAATATCGCTTATGCTTAACATACTAAGATAATTTGTTTGAAAGACGTATATTGATATTTATCTTTTAAAATGAAACTATTTCAGCATAAATTAAACTAGAAAGCAGTATGAAAAAAAAATTAACACTATAACCGTATAAACCCCCCTCCCCCTTAATTAATTCAGATTTATAAAAATAAACTTTTTAAAGCCAAATCTTGTCGGAAACTTATACAAAATATTTATACAGTATTTTTTTTTCTTACTTTTGTATGAAATGTATTTAAAATATCATTTACGCTTAAACATTCTGAGAAAATTTTTGTTTAATATACCCAAACTTATTTTTAAAAAGAAAGTATCTCAACATAAATTAAACTAACAAACAATATAAATAAAATTAACTCATATTAAACGTTTAAAAAATCATTTTATTCAGATTCTCATAATATTCAAAATAATCAGGTGTATATAACATTTCTCTTACTTCTCTTAAAATATTATCTAAGCAAAGATTTTCCAAAAATTCTTCAGTTACAAAATTTATAAATTCCAATAATAAAAAGTGCTCATTTTTTTTTTCAAAAAAAAGATTATAAAAAAATATTCAAGAAAACGATTTAAAACATTCCACAGCCATCTTGTAGAATCAAGATCAGACCCGCCGCCTGCGCCGCCTCTACAGGAGAAAAACAACTCAACTCCCCTATCAACTCGAAAACCAAAACCATAGCAGGAGGGAAACAACTCAACTCCACGCAGCATCCACAGGAGGAAAACAACTCCGCGCCTGCGCCTGCACCTGTGCCTCCACAGGAGGAAAACAACTCAACTCTGCGCCTGCGCCTTTACCGCGCCTGTGCCTGTGCCTGCGCCTGCGCCTGCCCGCGCCTGCGCGCCTTTACCGCAGAATCGGCTTTTCTTACCTACTGACGTGTATACACGCCTGTGGTACTTAAGGTGTTAAAGAAACTAAAAAAACCTGAACGAACGTGCACCTTAGAAACTCCATAGGGAAAAATGAAATGTGTGCAGTAACAAGTCAATATCCCATAAATCTGGGATTTCTGGGGGGTACTAGAAAGTGCGGTCTGAATCTCAAGTTTAATGTTAAATGTATATAGATGCTAAGAATATTTATATACTAAATTTCGATAAAACTAATGAAGCAAAGCATCAAATCGAAATTTAACAAGCCAGTGTAGGTCAAAAATAAGGTACCCTCAGTATATACTGTAAACTAGAATAAAAATAAAAAAAGAATACAAAACATAAAACTGTCAGCAATGGTAAGTACCAAGTTCGAAATTACTAAAAAAACAAAGTTTAAATGTAATCCAGTTCGTTAAATATTGAAATAAAATATTATGTTTAAGAAAAAAAAAGAAATTAAAAGCTACCATAATCTTTATGGGGGTGTCAATAGGTATTTTTGAAGCAACAAAGCACATTTTTTCCGAAAGCGGGGCATTTAATCTCTGGAGGGGTGATCCTGGGAGGGGAGTTACTCTAAGAAAAGGATTTTTTCGGATCATCTCAAACATGTTCAATATAATTGTGATATGGAGACCTCGGGGATCAATCCATTGCGAATATCCACTATTTCATGAAATTCATCAGAACGCTGTGAATCTTTGTGATCGAGCATTATCGTCCATAAAAATGTAGTCCGGGTCCACAGCACCCAAAAGAACCTCACTTAGTCTTCCAGGATCTCATCCCTATAGCATTGTGAGTTAACAGTAATCACATCGAAATTGTACAGGGTTGTAATACTGTTCAAAATTACGCCGCCAAACACACAAGGATTTCGTTGCCACCAAATCTGCCGAATTCTGTTACGTAGGTGGGAAGAAAGAGAACTCCACTTTCTCTCCAGATAATATTCTACAAGAATCGCTTTTCCAGGTGAATATCGAATCATTGCTGAAAAGAACAAGGACCCATTCTTGTGATCTAAACGAGCATGAGAAGTCATTTTCACAGATTAACTTGTTTGTGTTAATGCAATATTCACAAAACTGGAGGCACTATTCCTGTTTGCGTGAATGGTACAATCCAGTAATACTGAAAAATCTAGCTCTAAACAACATTATTTTCTAAGCCGAAAGCTGATGTTGTACGACCTGTTTTTCAAAATATGTAAAATATAAATTCTATTATTTAACTGGGAAAATTTTTAAATTATCACGAAAAACATGCTATTTATCTTGAATATAATATATATTCGGGTCTGATTTAATGAATTCGTCAGAACCGAATACTTTGTTCGTTAATTTGATGTTTATTCATTATATTGGGGTCAAAGCAATTTTAAAATGTTTTGCACGGAGCTTTTGAAATTCTATAATAAGCAACTACACAAAAAATATCCATAGCTAGAAGTTATGCACTTTTCATTCAACAGCTAAAAATACTACTAGTGAATTATCACTCACCAGTTAATCGGAAATTTTTAAATTCTGACTAATGGTTGTCTTAAAATCTCTTTGATTCCTGACTCAAAGCAGTCCTTTTTTGAAATTTATGTTGAGAAAATACTTTGTCATTTATATCCATCTGTATGAGGTATATTTTTACAGTTTCCAAACAATGCACGCGGCATTGGAAAATGTAATATTTTTGAAAGGAGTTTCATTATCAATTTTTGCTTCAGAATCGTTATTCATTGGCTCAGACACATCAAACAGTTTCCTTCACTTCAGTTGCACAGATATAGATAATTTTTTATCAAATGTAATATAATCATTAAAAGTATTTCTGTTCCGGAAGAAAAAAATTATGCCATTTGAAAAATAAAAAATTCAATTTTTTTTTAATACAGAATAAAAATAATAATAATAAATGTAGGTGTTGAAATAAGTCATTAATTCGAGGTTTATTATTCGTTTAATTGGGTTTTTTCTTCTGTCATTTTGTTGGGGATAAAAGAAAAATTCGTAAAATCACGAAATTCGGTAAATTGGGGTTCGACTGTATATGTGTATTTTAAAATTTTTTAAATTGTAATATATATTGCAAGGGATATTTACTCAGACAACATCTTCAGGCTATGCATTGTCATTTCATCTTATACGTCACCCTTCAAAGAAATCTATGAAAGAATATTTTGATTTCCTCTATTTGCTTTCTCTAGAGATGTCCTTCTGAAGATATTTCTTAGATGCCACATTGCCTTTGCAAAAGAAGAAAAAAAAATTACAAAACATTGTATTTATTAGGAAATTAATATTACTCTCAGGATTCTGTGTAGAAAAAATAAGTTTATATTGCCAGCGTATAACAGAAAAATATTTTTGTATATAAAAAAAAAGAAATTATCTATATTGAAAATATTTAAAGTAAAAGTTTTACAAATCACCTTCAAATGAAGCTCAAGAGATTCTTACGCCTGCTTATCTACTATCAAATTTCACGTATTTCTTTAATCTCTTCCGTGTTGTGATTTTAGGCAGTTATATATTTTTTTCACTGATCTCATTTCGCTTGTTCACTTTTCTCTTTCTTGTACATGGAAGGGTTGATTATTTTATTTTATTTCACGTTCTCATGCTGAAAGAATTTTTTTTAGCAATTAGAATTTCAAACAAAGCAAAAATATTTGCACTCGCATTGAACTTTTAAAGTCTCCTCACTAAAGCAGCGTTAACTCCCTTATACATTTCTCATGTTCCAGATAGCAAATCCTATAAAAAGTATGTCTGAACAAACAGTTTTTCTTTTTTTTAAAATTGATTTACTATGAGGAACTTTAAAATGTTTATTTGCTTCGGAGGCTAAAGAAAACTTTCAGTGAGCTTGTAATTTTGAAAATACAACAAATTGATAATGTCAGCGTTGAATTCTACATCTTTCTTGCAGTCGTAGTAGATTTCATTGCAAATGTAAAACTGAAGAATGACAAATCTCTAATAAGGAAAAAATAACAAATTTCTAATGCTTGGCTTTTTTTTAATTTAAAATCCTTAAATACCTAATGTATATTTAAAATATTTCCCTTAAACAGTAATACTTATTCTAATTTTTAAGATTAAATATTTTTTAAAAAGGAAACATTGGAAATTTTGTTTAATTTTAAAAATTAAATAATAAACCAAAAATTAATAAATAAATAGGATTATAAATATCTCAATACTTGTAAGATTCGCTGAAAAAAAAACACAATATAGGTGGCGCTGCATCGGAATAGTGAGAAACAGAGAACTTGACAAAATGGAGGATAGGCGAATAGCGGCTACGACATATAGCATGGGAAACAAAATGGTGTGAAACAACATTTTAGTGTTTAGTGTTTGTTAGTTTTAAATGTTGTATTAATTCTGTGTGTTGTGCGGCTGTTAGGAATAAATAAAATCTTAAGCCACTAAAGATGGATTGACCCTTTCAGTTGAAACAAATAACCTACACTGACCGGCACTGTCAGTATGCTTGAAGATTTCATCGAAATGCCAGGTAAGAGAAAGTTCACACTCACAAATTAAATTTATTATTGAATGTATTATGAAGTGCAGAGTGCATTATTAATAGCTGTAGTTTGTTCTGGAATAGATGATATGTTATTGTAGTAAAAATAAAATAAGTAACAGTCTACGCTTATTTTATGCTGATTCATCCGAATTCTTAGTGGGCGAAATATTTTGGTTTTCTGCAACAGAAAACTTTTTTCTAAACTCATTTGAATTGAGAACATCCTGTTCTAATTATATCACAGTTCTAAGAGTTTGAAAACATTTATTATTTGGTTTCATCATAAACGTTATGAATATTGGTATATATTATATCTATTTCTGTTGAACATTAGTTCTGGTATTGTTTGTGTTTAATCTGAAACTTTATAAAATATTAAAATGTAACTATACTTTTTAGTTGAGCATCATTTCATAGAATTGTTGCTAAGTATAACAATTTTGTTGAATTTAGGTATGAATAATAAGAAAAGAAAAAAAGTGTTTATAATTTATACGTCGAATTATTGGATGATTTATGTTATTAAAATATTTTACTGAATTAAATTGAATGTCATTATCTGTTTTCTGAATTAAGCAGAATATCAAATTAAAGTGTATTTTTTTGGCGTGAAATGTACATTATATTTTGAAAAGGGAGAAGAGAGATTTGTCTTATTCTTCCTCAGTTACATAATACTTAGAGATTTGAAAAATAAAAGATATATCCATTTCCTTTTCAGAGCTTGTATTAGATATAACTACGGCACATTTGTGAAAAATAGTTTTGATACTTCAATCATTTTAACCATTGCTGAGTACTCAAAAATAAATAAAATAGGAACGGAGAGGCAGTTCAAGGTTGTACATGGAACGTTCATTATTTTGTGCGATTTTTTTTTTTTTTTATGGAATAAAGTATAATAACATGTTTTTTTCTTTTTGAATACTATTAAAGAATATTGTGACTGATAAGTAGAACTTTTATTTTGAGTATATGATTTCTTTTATTTACTTGAAGAGTCAGAATTTTCCTATACGCTATAGATCATAGTGATTTTTTTTCTTCTAAAAGGTTCATTGTATTTTATTTGATTCATATTGCGAAAGTGATATGAAGGAAGATATATATATATATATATATATATATATATATATATATATA